>VZTU01023082.1:0-187414 GCA_013400835.1 Zapornia atra
ATAGGTGCCTGGCTTTATTCTACTGTCATGTCTTTTGACTATAGATTTCTTTAAAGCTGCTTTTAAACAGTTGTAAGACCCAGCAATAATGAAGAAATGCAGTGAAGCTGTTACTGTAAATATTTTTAGTATTTTAATATCTCTAGCATGAACCATTGTTTCTTTGACAGTGCAACTTGTAATGTCAGCATTACTGAGCTGGTGATGATAAAAGACAGACAAGAGGGAATCTTTCTCTTTTGGGCAACTGATAAAGCTGGAGTTGAGCCACATCAAGAATCACTTGTATTCCTAGAAATAAATCTGTCTTCCTTTCCCCCTCCCTCAAATCTTATTCCTCTTAGCTAAGTAGGTTGTAATTTCTCAGGAAAAAAATTCAAATAATAATACCAGAGGTTGTTAATTATGGTACTAAGGAAAATTGGTTAATAATGCTTTCATAAATACCATCTTATTATATCAAAATACTATCTTGTTACATAATATTTTTTCCATTTATATAAAAGATTTTCTATGTATACAGTCTTGTTCCTAGTAGAGTATTATGTTACTTCTGTGTAAACTAGTTTTTAGTTTGAAGGAATACACAAGTGCAGTATTTTAACAATAACTTAAGTTAAATTTCTGAAGTTAGCTCACTTTAGGAAACTGAAACTAAAGCTGATTTCAAGTTGTGAACTACAAGGACTGTTTTGTGCCATTAGAGATAGGTCAGAGTAATTTTTGTTTTAATTTGCCAGTGTTGGGATAGGTGAAAATCTGAACAAATCTTTAATAAATTAGGGGTGGGGAATGCAGCTGTGATCATTGTTTTAAATAATAATGTGAAATGCATAGTTCTTTTAAAAAACCAAAACAAACCCAAGCTTATTCATGTGGAAGTCACTCTGAGGTCACCATTAAAATGAGGACATCTTTTCTTTATGGTTGTTACATTTTAGGAGCAGGTTACTTGAAATACATAGTATTTGTTTGCTTTCAGTGATTTACTTTTATTATGTTAAGGACTAGTTACAACTGTAAGGAGTCTTTCCTTTAAAAGAAGATGCTTTAGTACAGAAACAATGTACTAGTCAGGCTTCACATCTTCAACTATTTACACAAGATTAGGATTTATTTCTGATTCTTTTCTAACATGTAAAAGAAAGGGGGGAAGCCCAGAAAAAAAAGAAAGGGTCACTCGCCTAAAAAAAGGAAACCTTTTTCTTTCCAAGAGTGAGGAATGTTAATATCTCACTGAGGCTTAAGTTTTTATGGCTGTAGCCATGGAAACAGGCTCTTTTCACCAAGTAAGCAGGCCTTACAAAACTCAGAGACCTGGCACAAACGTTTGATTTTGTTCAGTAGAGTAATATTAAAGAAAATATTTTACTCATGCCAAAGGTAGGATTCGCTGTGGTGAAACAATTTTTAGTATGTATTTGCTTTTATGGGGAGTTATATCTATCTTGTTAATAATTTTTAAAATATAAGCAATTTCTTCTCTCCCTGTCTGGTATATGAAAAGCTTCAGGATGGTTTCTGTCCTAATCTTAGAAAGAAATATTTTCCAACTTTTTCACATAACAAATACCAAAGATTTCATGATTGTAGTTAAAGTTGTATTTGAAACTGAGATCTGAAATATTTCAGGAAGTTCATAGAGTAATATGGTTGTCATCTTGTAATTGCCTTTGAGTCTCCTTTATTCTTTTTCTACATTATTGAATCCTAGTACTTCATTATTTTCTACTGAAGGTTGTTGAAATATCGGGGTATGCTAATGACAGCATTGAAATGTAAGTACAGGCTGCTTTGCAGCTGGCCATGGTGTATGAGAGTATTGATTTGATTGATGTTGGGCAAATTTTGTTCTATCCTGTTCTTTTACCTCTTGCTTTAGTAGGGACCTCCACAGTATTAGGGTTTTGCTTGTTTGGCTTGTCCAGACCTGCTAACTTGCATCAGTTGTTTCCCACTAAAACAGCTCATGCCAGGATTCAGCTCTGCTGTTGTGGTAGTTACTGACTTTGCCAGCTGCTTTTTTACTGCCAATGGGACTGAAAATGAGAGTAACTGTATATGTGAGATGAGATATTCATATGTGAATAAAAAGTAATAGGTAAATATACTGTAAGATAGCAAATCCAAGAAGTCCATGATGAAGAGGTGTTATGGTGAGGATTAAAGTACTCAAATAAAAAATAAGAATAACACTGTTATAAGGAAGAGCCTTTATTAGTAGTATTCTGTTGGTGATTGACATAACTTTCCTTTCAGGCAGTAAGAAATGCAGTCATAAGTCTTTTTCTGTAGTTGGACTACTCAGCAAAATAGCCAAGGAGCATGTGAACCTAAGTGAACATTTGAGCCCAGTTAAATTTGTTTCCTGAGCAAACTTAAACCTCTGCCCATAAAACAAGTAGAGAATTACAGAAGTCTGTTATTTTTCAAATGCAAAATCAGGAACTTTAGGGATAATATTATTTAAAATTATCCTGTTTCACTTCATGGTGAGATTTTTTGGCATTATGTTTCCAGTTTTCCCATTAGAGAATAAAAACCCCACAGTATAGCATATCTTCACATCATTTGGTTTGCATGTCAGGACAGTCTTTTGCTGGATTCTCTGACTTGGTTCCATAAATACTTTAAACAAAGCTTAAATGTTACATGTATGACCAAGTGAAATTTGTATAGCTTTTTTCAAAATAACACTGGATATAGCATAGTCTTTCCTTATAATGCTGCCCAGGAGAAGAATTCAAAGTTCATAATGTTCTTAGGTAAACCTTGTCTGCATACAACAATTCTGACAGGTAAATACTCCTGCCTTGCAGATGTATTTCTGTGGCAAGCTGCGTTCATCTTATCGCTGGTTGCTGCAGTCCCTTCCTTACCTAGGGCTGTGTATATCTGCTCCTGCCCCCACCCCTGTGCTATTATCTGCTTCAGCAATGAGGCTGACAGGAAAACTTTGGTTTGGTTCAACTTCCTGAAATATCTTGGTAAAAGATTCATCTAATGTTGGGGGTTCAGAAGCTAAAAGACACTAGATACTAATGTTGTCATTTGACTGAATTTATATTTCAGTATGCTCTTCCATAGATGTTGTGACATATTATAGTATAAATAAGCTAGGTTTGTGTTCCTTGTATGTAAATTACTTTGCTTTGGCTCTCCTCTGCATCACATGTACCATTGGATAAACAGCACAGGCAGTTTTTGTATTCTCATACTTTATATTTAACAAGTGTAATGTAACAGAACTTTTGTTGAGTCCTGAGGACCTGGCTCCCAGATGGGAAGAAAAATTGCCTTGCAATCTCTCATTCTTTCTTTGCCTTTTTATGGTTTGTTAACTATTTGTTCTGACAAAAAGATGTATGGAGATATATATATGTGTGTGTGTATGTACATATATATATATATATGTATCTAACACACACACACACACACATATATATATACACACACACAGAGCCAAGGATTTTCAGCATCTGGTCATTGCAGGGAGGTTGGACTAGATGACCTTTAAAGGTCCCTTCCAAGCCAAATCATTCTGTAATTCTACGATCTGAGGTATACTGGTTGTGAGACCTGGGTAGATGAACTCTTCAAGATACATATTACATATTATGTCTTTGTGGAGAGTTAGTAAAAGTAGTCTACTTCTACTTGGTAGTACAGTTCTAATACATACAACTGACATCCATTCAGAGAAGACTAAAAGAGGCATACTATTCAAATGTTTACAAATTATCTGGTTTTCACTATGGAAAAATTGTGTACTCTATCTGCTACTGACTTGTCTTTCCTTTAATCTGTTCCTGACTGTAGTAAGATTTAAAAAAACTGCAAAGGTAAAAAATACCATGTAATTTTGTTTTCTCAACAGTTGGATTTGCTAAAAACCAAGCAGTAATTCAGAGCTCTGGAACCTATCTCTGCTTTCTGGATTCAGTAAGTGAATGGATTTTGTCTAACTTTGTTTGGTTGAGAAAACTCTATTGTTATTAATACAGTTGTTGGTTTGCTTTAAAGACAAGCTGCTTAAACGTGTCTTTGTGTTAAACGTGCTGCTTACTATTTATAACCATAAAGTTATCTTCCAACCTGTAGAAAACCTACAGCCTTTACACTATTCTTTGATCCTATTGGATTTCACAAGCTATTGTGACCAGGATTGGGCAAGATTGGTATTTAGGTGTTTTCAGGACTTTTTTTCCCCACGTTGTTCAAAAAATTACATTGGTGAGAAGCTAATCTGGCTTTTTGATGCAAAATAGGTGAGGTCTCATCTTCCATCTTCAGTTTTTTTCCCTGTCCTTTGTTGGATACCTTCTGCAAACCCATTCAGCTCAATAACCCACAGATTACTAACTGGCTTTATGCAGCTTCACACGCAGGGAAGGGTTTCACAGATGTGAATAGCTGATCTGAGGAATGGTGCCATGTGTTTAGGATCAGGCAAGAAGACCAGGACCTTTAAGGCTCATTGTTCTCATGTAATTTCACCTGAAGATTGATTCTTTGGTCTGAATTGGAACTGAAATGCGGTTTAGTGTAGTACTGGGAGGAACTGGCTCTGAAAGTGAGGGTTTTCAGGTATGATTCAACTTAAGGTTATGACTGACAGTGCTTATTAGAAAGTGTTGTGAGAGCAGGGGTGTAAATAAACTCTGCAGCCTTATAGCCACGCAGGTTTTAAGTTGGGTAATCTTTCAGTTTGCAAATTCCATTTGTTTTATCAACTAGATGGAAGGATTTTTAATTTTGTGAATTAATTAGTATACTGGTGCAAGACATAGTTAAGTGCTGGTATATTTCTTTTGACCCATGTCAGTGCAGCAGAAATGTCTTTTCTTACCATTCAAGAAGTCAAGTTCTGCAGGTGACTTTCCTGGTCTTTATCCTTTTATTAAGTTGTTACTCTATTTAGCAACACAGTGTGCCTTTTTTAATGAGTTTATTTGAATTTATCCTAGTTTCCCTTTAACAGTTCATTGGCTTTGGGTTTTAATTTGTTTTACAGAGTAAGTCTTTGTATAGAAGTTTATGGAGGGAATAGCTTTAAAATGCAGTATTTGATACATATGGGTATATATAGGGATTTCAGAAAAAAAACTGTGAACATCCATTGAATACACAGAGCTCACAACATGCACAAATTGTTGGTGTTTGGAAAGGTCAGGTTCTCGTACATCGACTAGAAGTATTTCATATCCAGCACTGGGCTGTCAGTGCCTGTTTCAAAATATTCTCAGGAAGTATGAGCATGAAGTTTGTCACTCTGTCTTTGATCACCTGACTCCCAGATTTTGAAAGAGTGGAGTGACATCATAAATTATGCCATGAAGTAATTGGAGTGATGCCAGTTTTGAGATGAATGAATTCAGGATCCAGTTCTTTTTGCTTTCTTTGGGTAGATACAAACCCAAGAGCCATTTAATTTATAGGAATGATGCCATGGATTCAACTTTCCTATATTGTGAGTCAGGGAAGCTGTTTACATATCTAAAATGAAAGAAACTCCCAACTCAAACCCCCTAGATCTTACTGATGATTTGCCAAGTCCAGATATTCCAGGCGTGGACAGATATCACATTGTATGGGGCGTTCTGGGGAGTACATAGGATGAGTTACGTATGTGACTGAAGTTAGCTGAGTCCACAAATGCCTGAGTGAGAAATTTACCTGCTGTTCTCTTGTTTCACAGAGCTTCATAACTTCTGTCTCAAAGTTGTGTAGAATAATTCGCTGAGGTAAATTTTGGAGTAGTCTTTCTTTTCAATCCAGACAGATCTAGTTATTTGTAAATTGCTAGCAGGAAGTTAGAAAATTATATAAAATTAAATTAATTAATATTTTATAGACATCTCTTCAGAATTCTTAATTTGTCATTTACCTGATTTTGTTTATACAGTATGCATCTTCATTTTGCTGTGTTGTTTTTATTTGCTGACTAGCTGTGCAGGATATGAAAACATCAGGGAAACAAATTGCAACTAATAATGAATCTCAACAGGTCATGATTTTGGATAAAATATTAGCATAAATATTTGTGATATTAGCATAAACTTATATTTAATATAATTAAGGCCTGTTCAAAGTGATTTGAGAATTTTGTGACTTACAGTGGGGATAAGCTTGGAAGAAGCAACCAAGTTTTTCTGTTCTATGCATTTCTGTTCTTGCTATTGCTTCAAAATAGAAGGCAGTCTGAACTGTCAGAAAGCCAAACCTTGGTACAGGAGAAACAGCAATTCATTGGTGTTTGTTAAATGCATTTTCTACTGTCTCTGCTTGTGACTACCATGCTGAAAACAGACTGGAGGAAATGAAGTGAATGTGGAAACTGCTACAGTCTAAAAATTGCTCAGTATTTTGGCTGTAGCTAGCAAATGTGTGATAATAGCTGAAACACAGATGTTGCCAGCTGTTTAACAACTCCGCTTCTACACACCACCTACCTTCTTCATTTCAGTCACCAATCCAGTATCAAGCTCTCTAGGAAGGAATGTTGATATCAGCCTTGTGGAATGCACTGCAGTAATGCCAGAGAATTGACCCTCAGAAGTGCAGCCATAATTTCAGGTTTGCTTTAGGTGGATGTGGAGAGAAATGAGGCCGGGTCATCAGTTTGCA
Source organism: Zapornia atra (assembly GCA_013400835.1). Classification (NCBI taxonomy): domain Eukaryota; kingdom Metazoa; phylum Chordata; class Aves; order Gruiformes; family Rallidae; genus Zapornia; species Zapornia atra. Next base: position 6,628 of record VZTU01023082.1, read on the forward strand.
CATCCATTTCACTTAGGTGGAGAAATACATCGTGGCTCCTTGTACCTTAATTTCACTTCTTTGAGTGAAATGCAAAAATGAATGTGTGAGCCTATTTGGAAGCTTCTTTAGAAGCGCTGGCTCCAGGGAGACGGACTGTTTTGCTTGCCATTCCAGCTGGAGTCAAGCTGCTTGTGTTACGTCTCTCAACACAGATTTGTGAGGACAACAAATTGGGAAGAAATGTGGAAAAAAAAAGGTTACAGAGCTCAGAACTGTCAGAATTTGATCAGCCTATTCTAGTATGAAGTGGCAGCTGTTTGACTATTAGCTATTGTGGAGGTTTTTAGCTGTGGTGGTTGTTACAGATTTCACCTCTAAGCTACTGAGGCATTTTTTCCCACCAGGAAAACAAGTAGAATTGAAGATACTTAACTAATTGCTCTTATTTAACATTTATAGCCTCAGAAAATCTCAGCGACAATGACAGTAGAATGAATTAATTATGCAAAAGCATTTCACTGTTAGCTTTACTCTTCTGTAAATTGTCTGCAGTTAGAACTTTATCTACCTGTTGCATTTTATTGTAACCTTAGCTTGTCACTTCTCTGGGGTGGTTCCCTTTTGTGTTGTAACCATTTACCCAGTTGTAGCACAGCAGAACTTTTACACTAAAATTCAGTTTTCTGCTTTGAACTGCTGTTTCCCTTGACATTCACTAAACATGCCTATACTTGTGTAAAACTGTATTTCTTTAAAAAGCAACGTGCTTTCATTTCATCTTAACAATTTGTGTAGTTTCCCATTATTTCAGGTTTAATCAGTGAGCTGTTGGAGGGTTCCTGACTGTTAAAAAAGAAATATAAATGTCCTGTTTTGACCTGCAGTTTTTCAAACCCAGTCATACTCACTTGAGTCCTTGACACGCTTGTTTTAGCCTTTTGAAAGGCTCTGTTAGCAACGTATCACTATTTCAAAGATGTGCTTCTAAACCATGTTGCCACAGTGTCACTGCTTGCTAGGAGTTGAAAATGACATAGGGAAACTGTTAAGTTTTATTCCCCAAAAGTGAGGGTCAATCACCAGAACTGGCATTCCCATGTTTGAATTGGCAGCTGCTGACCTGTGCCTTTCTGTTTGTGAGATCTGCTTGTATGATTTAAGCCAGGAATGTTAATTCTTAATTGTCTTGAGTTCCAAGTTCCAAAACTCTTCATTGAGGAGTTTATTCATAAAGGTCTTGGCAGAAGGTGGTTGGCCAGACTTGCTGGGTGTTTCAGGTACTTCAGCCTTCAAGGTAGCGTTCAGTTCATCTGTAGCTCCTTGTTTTTCCAGTCTCCATAATTTGCTGGATTTGGAAAGATGGATTTCTTTTTAGTTGCCACTATATATTTCTTTACAGGCACCAATAAAACTTTGAAATATTCTTCCTCTCTTTCAAATGACCATCTATATAGCTTAGGAAATGAAGCAGTTACCAGAATTAATCTGTTTGTTTGTTTGTTGTAACATATTATTCCTTGAAAACCTGAAATAAACTCTTACTCAAATAGCAGGTAAGTGGATGTAGTGATGAACTTTATTATCAGAAGCCCATTCGGCCTAAAAGAGTTGTGCATATTTCTGAATCAGTAATGAGCACCAAAGGCATTCCTTTTATTGTTCTGTAAAGAAGTGTATGAATTAAAAGGAGATTAAATGCCTCTATATGGAATTTGAAATGTCAGTTTCATAAAAGAAGCAGCAAACCCTCAGAATTTGGTTGCTATAAGCTCTCCCTACATATACCTTCATCTGTTTATGAATTAAAAGTGGGTGTTGGGAATTGACATTGAGGATTTTACTCCTGAGCTTACTGACTTTGCTGTTGGACACCATGTGAGTTACTTGCCTGCACACAATCATGTACTTTCTTTACAGTGATCTGAGATGCAGAAAAGCATGTGCCTGCATGTGCTGAACAAATGCACCAAGGTGGTGCAGCAAAAAACTCCTGATCAATTAGTAGTGATGCTGGATTTAAAGACTGTAATTAAGTTTATATTGATGGGAAGTGCTAGTCATTCAGGCATATAAGAACACCGAGTACATCCTCCCATGTAGACCCCTTTCTGGCTGCACTCAAGAAAAGAAAGGTGCTCAATAAAGTCACCTTCTTCAACTTTGAAGTATTTTCTATGTTGTCTCTTTTCTCAATGTAGGTCAGAAGTAGAAATAGAAAAGTAGGGTTTTTTTCCTATAATCTTGCAAGTACTGACAGGGTGTTAGGGTGTGCTTTGCCCAGGTGACCTGTGGGTGGACAGCAGGATTCCGACGTGTTTGATAGTATGGGCTTCCTTAAAACCTGCCTTCTGGAAAATTGCCTAGGACCAGTGTATTTGCTTTGGTAGTGCTGTTGACAGGCCAGTTTTTGGAGGTCCCAAGTCTTTTATTTCCCTGGTTCAAGGAACTGAACCGAACAATAGCACAGAAAGATTTGTCACTAGAGTCTGAGCAGGTGCAAGGTAAATGAATGACCATTTAATGGATTGTAAGGCTTTTGAGATTTTGAGATGCCATATTGTTTCTCAGTGAGTCAAACATTCCTCCTGGTGTTGCTACAGGTTGTATTTGGTGTGTAATAGCTGCAGTGGAAAGCATGTTGTTTTGCTGAGTCTGTAATGTGAGCTTTAAAAAGCACTTCAATTCTGGGCTATAATTAGTGTGTTGTTTTATGTGAACTTGTCCTTGCTTTTAAAAAATAAATGTGTATTGTGCATTGAGTTGTATGTTTTCTTTTCCTTTCTGAAGTGCAAAAAAACCCCCACTTATAACTGAAAATCATCAAGTTATCACTGTGGAGTTCAGTGTGGCCCAGACAGCCTGGCCGAAGAGGCCAGTGAATGCTTGTCATTTGAATTTACCCAAATTGATTTAAAAAAACACATGCTGAAACAACAGCTTTGAGTAATTTTCTTAAGTTCAGCCTATTGATTTAGTTTTCCTTTTCTTCAACTAAATGCATGAGTAAAGTAATTAGCTCAGTATAAATTGTGTGTGTTTTAATAAAGAATGGTGCCTCTGGTTGGAAGGAAAACAACCCAGCTGATAGTTGTATAACTAGCCCTTCTGATTTGGCAGCATCTGTGAGCAGTGTGGATCTTGACAGGAGCAAGGCAGCTCTCTGTGCAAGGGATAGATTTGATAGGAACACAAGCAGGCAGAATGCCTGTCAAGACTGAAAGGTGATGGGAGATCATGGACCCCCACTGGCAGAAACACATCTGGGCTTGTTTAGAAATCCCTGCTGGCTTCTCACGTGAAATAAAGTCCTTTTCATTCTCCCATCTTTCAGCAAATTGTTCTCCAGCATCCATTCTGAGTAGGAAAACAGGAAGCATGTTTGTAATCAACAAAATTCCTATAAATTCTGGGTTAGTTTGAGCACCTAAAGTAGGGTTCTATTTGCATTGCTTTATTTCTTGCTGTTTACCTGTTTATTTTGAATTATTTGCATTGTATGTATGTACATATTTAGATGACACTAAACCCAGCTCTTAGGTGAGATTTTTCTTAATTTTTCTACCAAGTTTGGTGAGGTCACATGAAAGTAGATTTCCTTACAGATTTTTCTTTATTTAACTCTCCTGTTGCAAATACTACATCTTAGTTGTCAAATACTACACTTGTTGACATAAGCTCTTACCAGTACATTGCATGGTTGGGCATCTCAGTCTTACCAACAGTCTAGGAAGTTGAAAATTTTTCAAAGTGCTTTTATTTTGTGATACAATCTTTTTGGTTTTACTCATTAGAATTGAATTTGGTTCTTAAATACCAGTCTAGAATGCAACCACATTACTTAAGATTATTTCTGTATCAATTTCTGGTTTTGACTCTGGGTTACCCACCCAGTCATCAATAGTAAAGAATCTATCAAGTGTGGAAGTTGGATTTTACAGGAAGGTTTCTTTTATAATTGCCCAGCCTGAGTCTAAAAAGCCAAATGACTGATGAGACTCAAGTTTGTCTGGGATGTGACTTGTATTTTGTGCTTTCTTCCTCATCACCTGATTGCTTTATTGGTTTATTTGCAGTTGTGTCTATGGAGGTGGTGGGTTTTTGGGTTTTTTTTTTTCTTTCTCCTTCCATGAACCTGGGAAGTAGAACAGAACTATACAGCAGGACATCATATTTGTAAAATGGCTAATTAAAATAAATTTTTTTTTAAACATCATTCATAAGAGTTCATAGTTTTCCAGCATTAGAGAACAAATATGTATTAATAAAAATGTCTTTTTGAAGTTCTTGTGCATATAGTGCCCCCTCTTTAGCTGGATTTTGTAGAATACTGATGATCTTGATGATAACCTAAGACCCAAATCTGTAGACTTGTTACTTTTGCCAATAGCATCAAACTGCCGTAGTGTTTTGTTAGGGGCAACTAGACCTTTCCTGTCAAGTCGTCTGCTTATCAAAACAAACCACTGACCTGCTTGGGGAATAGAAGATTTGAATTTGGTTTGGATACTTTCTACGCTGATTTAACCTCTTTAAATCAAGTAGATTATCTTTCATCTTTGTCAGTATGCAAGTTCTGTTAAACTTATCTCTGCTGTGCAGGATCATAAACAGTGGAATCTTTTACCACCAGACCATGTGTTGTATTTTATAAGAGATAATAGTAACTTTGTTCTAAGCATTAAAATTCCTCACGTTTTGATAAATTTCTTTTGCATTCTCACTTTATAGGGACTTAACAAGACATCTAAGAAACCTGAATAATTCTTAAAGGAGTAAAGAAAGCTCAGTTAAAATATATCTCCTGTTGTTTTTATGAAAACCAGGTCTTAATTTAAAAAAATCAGCTCTGTGTTTGGATTCAAGAAATACGATTATGGTTGCTCTTATGAGAGTAGGTTAAAAGTGTTTTTGCTTGATACAGTACCTGAATTCTATTGAAAAAGTCAAATATCATTGTAGTTTTGACATACCTGGTGTAGAATTCAGAAGTGGTTTTTTACTCTGTTAGCTTTGAAAATCAGTAAGATCTCTTATTACTGAATAGACCCTAAATACAAAATACAGAAAAATTACTTTGACAATGTGATCCTTTCATCTTTTATAAACTTGCATGTGATAAGAGTTTTATTATTCCTTTCTTTTATCTTTAACCTTCAATTGTATTAAATAGTTGGATCTACTTCTAAAACCTTTGCTTCCTTGCATTGATTTTGATAGAGCTATAGTGTCACCTTTGTATCAAGGTCATTCAACCCTCCCTGCTCTAGATATTTAAGCACTAATGTATTTCTGTTGCTGTTGATTTGTCTCAAGTTTTAAAGTTTTTGGAGATTCAGTATTTGGTTTTTTGGCTGTAGTAGGAATCTCCTTGGAATGATTTTAATGTGAGGAACTGTTAAAAGAAAGGACATAGAACAGGAATTCAGGGCTCCTTTGAATTATGTTTGCCTGATAAGGCATTTGGAAGTAGTGTGAGGAGAAAGAGGTCATGTTAGCTTTAAACAACATATAAGAAAGACTGAACTGACACTTTAAAAGGGAAGAAATGTGGCATCAAAGTGGAAGAGAATATAGGTAGAAACCTCAGGAGAGTGAATTTAGGGAGAAAATGTTTGCTGCAGTTGGGCATTTTAATAGACTGTAAACCCATAGTCTAGAAAGGATATAATTTTGAACAGTAATGTAACTGTGAAAGTATATAGTCTCCTATCTGTTCAAGAAAGGATGGCAATGTTACTAACTCTTTACAAGGCAACCTGGCTTTTTGTATGTAAACAAAACAGACATTTATGCTACATGTGCAAGCAGTATTAACATCACATTTAAATCTAGGCAATGTGTTCTGAAGCCAGCAGCAATGCTGATGCATTTTATGAGTGTGGGTTTTTTCTTTTCTCCCCGCCCTGTGCCCCTGAATGTTATTGCTTCACAAATACTGGGTTTGTGCTCTTGAAATATGACACGCTGGTAGATCCAGAGACTGAAGGCTTTTCCTTATCAATGTAACGAGGTACAGCCAGACTACAAAGAACACTTCCTCATATTGCTGGAACACCTCAAATCTCATGCTTTTAGTCAAGGTTAGTTCCTTGTCCACACATACTGGCAGTACTCCTATTAGAATTTGTTGTTAATGAGGTGGTGAATTCCTTCAGCAATGTAAAACGTGTGGGTGCCCACAAGATACATGCTGAGGTCACATGGGTGTCACGGAATAGTTTTGATCACTTCCAATTTGAACAGGACTCAGTTTAATTCACTAGAAGTGTGAAGTCTTTTAATGTTTGTTCCATTTGTATTTTTGACTGCAAGCCAGTAAAATGATGTTAATTTAACAGCATATTCTAATGTGTGTCTGAGTACTGTACTGTGTCCCCTTTTTCTGTTCAGTGACAGTGTGCTGTTTATTCCAGGATGATGTGATGATGCCACAGCGGGTGAGACTGCAATATGAAGCTGCCATTCAACGCCCAAACAGTGTGAGTACTTTTTTCTTGTGTGTATTTGTATGTTTTTCTTTCACAGAGTACCAGAAACATCTTTGAAAGGATAAGAAAATTTCACAGTGGCACTGGTGGAAGCAAAGGAATAACCAGTGTATTCTTTTCCTTTAATTTTAGTTCTTGCACTGAATAGTAGCTTTGATTGAACTTGTTTTCATGTGTTTGTTTTCTATTTTCAGTAAACCAAATCTCATTATAACAGTGACACTCTTTTCCAGTAGGCATACAGGTTTCAGTGTGTAATCTAAAGGAGAATGCCTCTTTTACATAACCTTGCTAAGTCATCTGAAGAGCTGCAAAGGAATGGCTACAGCTGTGGTTAATCTGGTTTTAATATTTAAGAAACTGTAAGGAATTTATGGATTGTTATAATGAATAAACTGGCCTGCAGTTAAATTGATGTTTCTCTCTACGTCAAAAGAAAACATTAGAATGCCATTCCTGATTCATGTGAAATAAACTCTCAAAAAACATTCTGTGGGATAGTTTATAATCTATATGATTTTGATTTGAAAACAAATTTAAGTATCCTTTAGAGATAATTTGGTATACGTTCTACTTTCTTTCAAGATAATAAATATAAATAATCTGTAATGGCAATTACTTTATTGACATAGATACTCCTTTATAAACTTGAAAACTTGAGTTTGTGTTCCTGTCAGTGGTGTTCAGCAAAAATAGGCTTATTGTTTTCACATCTCTGACGTTTTCTCTTGTGAGATTTATTTCAATGTGCAGAGGTTGCTGGAGAGGAAAGGTCAATTCACTTGGTCTGTCAAGAAGGTATTTTCTGCAGGCCTCAGAACAAAGAGGCAGGTTCAGGATTGTCACTCTCTGAGAGTTAAACACCTTTTGAACTTTTCCTACAAAACATACTTGCTTCAGAGTAGAGCTTATTGCGGTTATTTCAGCTGAGGAATGTCTGCCAAACAACCTGCTGCTTAGTGGTGGGATGTGTACCTGCTCATCCCACCACCTGTGTTAGGTCTCTTATGAAATCTGATAATCCCTACAGTGTAATTTATCAAATTATAGCTTTAGTAGTACCTGAGTAGCTGTTAACCTAATTCATATTATGAACATAATAAAATGATACATCAAAGTTGTTTTTGTTCTCATATCAATCAGTTAATGTAATTCTGTAGTAAAATGCCAAAAAACCGGAGAGGCAAGTTGATCCAGTAGGCTTGTTTTATGGAAACTAGTGTTAAGAGCTATCATATTTCTTGCTTATATGACTTCTATGTCTGTATATTAAGGCTTTTTTTTTTAATTAGAGCAATTACAACTAAACAGTTTGTATCTATTTACAAAACACTTGAGATGTTTTGTTTCGATTTGGTTACACTTTAGTGCCTAGCAGCATTCAGTATGAGCTCTTAAATGACAATCAAATAAGAAATAATGTGTGTCTGAGTAGATGAAGGGTATGACTTCATGACATAATCCATGCACTTGTTCTTCCCTTGCTCTAAACTAGTCTAAACTTGTGATCCTGTTTTAGTGCGGTACTACTGGACTGTTTGCAAAGCTTAGCTTGATCTTTGTATTTTACTAAATAAAACTAGCCAAAGTCAGTCTGATTTAGCATGGGAAATAGGGGTTTCTGCCTTTCAGTTATCTGATGGGTTAGTGCCTAAAATCCTCAATTTCAGAATGTAAAAGTTCTCAGAAAAGAATGGAGATAAAGGCCTGAGATTTTTAAATCTTAGGAAAACAGAGAGGTGTGTGCACTCCACATCTAGCAGAGAGATATAGTGCATTTGGGTAGAGCCTGTCTCATGTCATCACTCTCTCAAATTTCTACTGAATAGACAGGTTTCTGTGCAGCTTTTTTGGTCAGTGGCCTTGGTTTTCTTTCTTTGTTTGTGTTCATTTTCATTCTTTTTTCTTGAACCCTATGAAGGCAAAAAAGAATTTGTGTTTGAATTGAGTGGAACTTGGTTTTCTATTTTACAGGTATAGAAAATGTTTGTAATGAAGTATAACTTCTGGGTCAAAAGTCTGAAAGGAGAAATGGGAATATATCCAGCTGTTCCCCATGAACAAATAGATCATTTTGGTCCAGAGGCCCCCAGTTGTCACCTTGCTGGTTGTTACTGAGAGCCAGATTTGAAGACTAGTGTTCCTAGAGGGCTTCAGTCTATTGTTGTTACTTTTACAGATTTACAGATAAGAAAGTCAAGTCTTCAACTTTCTCCACCAAGAGAAACCTCCCAGATCCGAACTAATCCCTGAGGTTTTTTCTCTTTCATGTTATTCTTAAATGCAGATTGCTTTGTTCTTACATGAAGCTTGATTACTAAACAGGGGAACCAGTCAGATGACTTTGGAGTGACTCCTCCAACAGTTGTGTTTCAAAGCAAGTGGTGTGTCTATTTCTGAAACAGCAAGGGGTTTGCCCCCAGGTTCAGGTGTTGAGATATGACTGGGGTAACACTGCAGCAGCCCTTAGCTTTGCAAGTCTCGTTTCCTGTATTGTTGACTTTAAAGAGCAAGAGAAAATTCATTTCTATTCTCTTAAGCTGCTCTCATCTGGAAGATTTTAAAAAAAAATCTTGTGGGATGGAATTGTTCCATCATTGGTAACATTTAGAGTGGAGGGCTTTGGATCTCAAAATACAAACTACTGATATGTTCTGATTTTATTAAATGCAGTTTTTTAGGATCTGTGTCTTCCTGTCCTCTGGTGAATACTTTACATTATCTCCAAGTCCTGCTGACAATGATTTTATAAATTGGACACTCTCAAAAGACCAAGTTTTTGAGACTTTGTGGATTTATACTGCAAGTTCTTAGGCTTTGTTAGCTCAATATGAACACCTGCTTTTAGCAGTTTGGAAGCTTAGGGACATTGTTCTGTGTGTTGATAATGTAATAGCTACCAGCCTTTTGGCACGGACTGGTGAGTGCACGTGTGTACTTGTGCTGTACCACATACAAGCAGCTTTCAGCTCGCTTGTGCTCCCATCAGATAAGAATGACTTTGTTGCTACAGAATGAATGCCTGTTACTAAAATTTCTTGCTCTCTGTTTATCCCCAGAAGCAGTGTCTCTCCCATTTATCCAGAGTAAGGCAGGAGTTGCTTATTTACCAACCGCAAATCATGTGTGCTTTGTTGGCAGTTAATGAGTGGGAATATTCAAGATCACATTTCCCTTAATTCTGAAAAAATCAGGCCCTCATATCTTATTTTACTTATATTCTTCTGGAGGAGATCCAACTTTGTGCACATACTAGTGTTCTGTTGAACAAGGCTTCTGAGTTGGGAGTAGCCCAGGAAATGTGCAGTTTCAACGTTATTTCCCAAACCACCCCCATACACTTCAGCCTTTCACACCTATGTTCCACATTTATTCTGTTAGTTTATTTGTGCAGAGTAGTACCCCTTAAGAAGTCCCAAAGTGTTTTCTTTCAAGGAGAGATGAGATCATTTATGATATCTGCACCCAGGTTGTCTTGTTGCCTGGTGGGTGCTCGCATCAGGACCTGCTGAGGGCATGCAGAGGTGAAATGGCTGGATGTGGTTTGAGTACACTCTTGAGGAGCTCAAGTAGCATTAAAGAGCCTCGCTGGGATGTGCTTCATACCTGAGATGCATAGGTAGCTGGCCACGCTTTGCCAATCCACTGGGCCGTTATGAAGGCTTTCAAGAATAGCACAGCACTTGGAATGCTCTTCAGTTTTTCTTTTTCCTAAGGTTTCCGGATACTGGAAGGAAAAAAGAAGCATGATAAAATGAGGTGTATTATTCATGCTCAAAATCTACTGACCAAGTCAGTACTCATACTGAGTATTTTTGGATACAACATGCGCTTCTGGGAGTTACTTTATTTTTTCACTCAACACTGTTTAATATGTGTATATGTATATGCCCCAATAATATAGCTGTGAGGCTTCAAATTTTTATATCTCTTTCTTTTTGCAGAATTGCTCATAAAATAGGTAAGCTCTTCCTCACTGTCTTCCCAACAGCTGGAATGAAAATGTGGGCAATAGAAATAAAGAATGTTATTTCCTTTTGTTTTCACTGCCTGAATGAGAGGCTAATCTGTACCAGTGTCAGAATGAACACCTTCCTTTTTGTTGTAAAATTACTAGCCTCTTTCTCAAACATATAGGATACCTAGGCATGTAAGAGAACATTGAGTATAACATTTGCATTTCTTCAGTGAGAAATTCTCACTGTTTTACATCTGTAAAGTTAAGTTTTGGCACATTCTATAGCTTGGATTTAGATCAAGAGCTGCAGTGCCTATGGCCATTTTATCCTATTGCCTTATCTGGATGTCTTAACCAAGGAGTAAACTCTGTACATCTTTGATGGTTAATGTGCCTCTGAGATCCGTGATTGGATTGAGTGAACATGAAGAAGGCATGGCACTATTAGTTCACAGACCTGTTCTTCTGCCTCTGGGAAAGCTGTAAACAAATATTGCATAATCAGCAAATGAATTGGAGAAATGAACAAATGAATGAGATAGCTGAGCTTCATCCTTTCTGTGAGGCACAACTCTGGGCCAAAGGCATTGTATGTGTCTTCCTCTACCCCCAATGAAGCTCACAAATTAGCTAAATTTAGAAATGAAGTCTTGCTTTCTCCTTTTCTTTCCGTCTTTCTCCTTGTCTTTCTCCTTTTCTTCTGTACGGATCTATTTTTTGATTATGAAATCTATCCTCTAATAGATATGTTTTTGTATTATTACTGTACTTTGTACCATTCTACTTGTCCAGACTTGTTACACATTTCTATTAAATGTTAAAATGATGGGTTTTCCCCCCCTCCCTCGTTTTCCTTACCTATTGCTTCTTGAGCACTAGTTTAAATCATTTAACTTTCTCATTTGTGTGACTGAAGTTATCGGATTCTGTTGATTCTTGATTATGTCAGTCCTTTCAGCTTCCACCTTATTCCTAAAGTCATAGAATAATTTGTGTTGGAAGGGTCCTTTAAAAGATATCTAGTCCAACTCCCAAATGTATTTAATAATCAATATATGAAATTGCAAGTATAGATTTTTCTTAGTAGCAAATGAGAGAGTATACAGTAAAATGAGTAGATCCTCTCCTTCAGGTATAATTAATGTGACTAGCTTTAGTGGTACATGAAGTAGACATAAATGTGGAACAGAACCGTTAAGATCAGCATTCTGAATTTACATGGCTGTCATGATAATGAGATCTGATTCTTTTTCAAAATACCTAAAGATTGACAATGTTTCACTGTTTTAACATTGGCAAGGGACAGGGGGTTTTATGTGAGTCAAATCCAGTTCTGTGTGATGGATTCAACAAATACCATGCTTTGCTCTGAGTGCAAAAGGATTAATATACATTCTTACATCATCTGTCAGTGAGTTCCATATTTTAGATGTAGCTCTTCTCCTTCAAGAGAGGTAATCCAGGTTGTCTGGAGCGGTTTCTTCTTTCATATACTGCCTACATATCAGAACAGTTTTTTGAGTCAGTGTGTGCACTGATTGTTTTGTATACAAAAAGAGCACTGTATGTAAATAACATGTTACAAGTAATTTGTTTTGCTGGGTAGTTGAAACATTGTGTCTAGTCTAGTGGAAAAAACTAGTGGAAAAAACATCCAGAGAAGTTTCCATCTCATCTCAGGTGTGCAGCTGAGTGTGTCGAAACTCCTGGGACAGGACTCCAATGCAGCATCACTCACTAGAACACTGGCTTGTACAACAGAAACTTCAGTGCAACCTTTTACTGGGCAGCTGTGCCATATTGTATTACATTGATGTGGAGGTCTTTTGTTCCTGGTTATTGTCACAAGTCTGGAATAAGGGCAGAAAAGATTGTTTTATGTGTCTTGTGCGAGGCCAGGCTGCTTCATGATGAAAGGGAACGTGGGATAATAAATAAAAATGGAAAGAAAAATAGGGGGAGGCCAGTTTATAGGTTGGCAGCAGTAGCAGTTTGGGACGATTGGCAGTTGTCAGCATGTAGTGATTTTACATGGCACATAACAATGAAGTTTGGCCACCTCTGAAATATCTTAAAGCCTTTTTTTGCTGAATCTTCTTATTAGTTTAATGTTAGTTACCTTTCAGACTGCATGCTCTGCTTCCTCTTGTGTACGTTTTCTTGGGTGTCAAAATGTTTATTATGCAGTCTAGTAATTACATTGCACTTAGACATGGATTCATTCAACATAATGAACAAGGCAGCCTTTTCTCTATGGCTAGAGCTGGCAAAATGGAGATAATGCCTGTCTCTAGTTGCCTAGTACTAATTGGAATTCAGAAGCTCTAAAACTTGTATGCATTTTCATACCGTTTCACTGGTACTTTTTTAACTGGAAACCATACAAAGGAACAGATGTTTTGCTTTCCTAGTGGAGCTACTAGTCTTTAGTAAACTCCATGAGAAGTGACCTGAAATCTAGATGTGTTCATGAACTATTCAGCATATTTGGATCACAGTATGATGTTACACAGTGAAAAAATATAAGAATATATTGGGGGGTGGGGTGGGGATATAGCAAACAGAAGCTTGCTCTGTCTGAAAACTGTAGCTGTGATTAGAGCAGTGCTGAACCCTGGCTGATATTTCCTGCCTTACCACAGTATTTGCAGAGCTTGTCATCTGCTCTCACAGCAGCTTTACAGCTTCTGGCCAGTCTGGAACATGGGCAGACTGAGGTTATATCTGCCTTTAAAAGACTTACTCTCAGGAGCTTTAGATCTGCTCTTGTTTAGTGTGATGCAATGAACAGGCACTTCATGTAGGAATGAGAAGATGCAAATTTGCCTCCAGAGTGGCTTTGCCATTCCTCATCTACAGTTTTAAGGAAGTGGTCAGCAGCATTCTGCAGGCTGAGCCTTTAGTCCTGAGGGATTTTGCTGCTTTCTTTGTATGTGGTGTTTTGGAGTGGACTGCAAAGCTAGGTAAGTAGTATCTTGTATATAATTTTGCATGTGTGAAAACATAGAAAGCCTATGTGAAGCTTTGCTTAACTGTCATTAAACATAATATTACCTCTCTCTGTTTGGTGTAATGAAAATTCATTCCATTTAAATGCTGTGTGCAGTGAGTTAATGGTTGTTGGTGAGCTTCTCTCATTGTGTCTTCTACTGAAGTCCAGGTTTTACCTATCTCCATTTTACTGTTTTGTCTACCAGTTGTTGCATATAACTTAGCAAGAAATGCTTTTATTCTGGACATGAACTTGATTAAAATCTTCATGGGGATAAAACTTAAGTAATCTTTGTTTTGCCTTAGTTAATTTGCATCTGCTCTACTCCTGTCTCCCTTACTCAGCATGTTTGAGACAGATCAGTGTGTGTTGCCCAGGCATGTCCTAGCAAGCAGTGCCTATACACTTTAGCTTTAATATAAGCATTAATTTATATAACAGTTATTAAAGAGAAAAGAATTGGATACTGGTGTGTCTTGAAGGGTATATGAATAGATCAAATTTGTTTGCTTAACCCTGTTAATAGAAATTTGCTCCACTGTACGAGCTACGTAGATTAAGGCTCTGGTCCATCTTTGGTATGAACAGAAGGGAAAACATGACTGTATTCTTGAGGTGTTTACCTACAATAGTTGATTGTTCAAAAATCAGTTTATTTTTGCTGTAGAAAAAAAAGATAAAAAAGTGTCCAGAGAAGTCTTTTCATGAACTAGTCTTAACTATTGTGGCCATTAGAACTTCAGTACTTTCTACTCAGTTCCCATATACTGCACACCATAAACAAGTGACAAGTCTTTAACATTTTTTCCAGCCTATGGAAAATGTAGCTCTAAGCTAAGGCTATCCAGTACAGACACTTACACAATTATATATATTTATGACTTTGGGAAATTGTCATTAGAAGTTTTTGGAAATTATTTATACTATTTCAATCTTTTGGTATGAAGGGTTGAAAACTAGAGCAAGAGTAGTGTGAAGGTTTTGTTCTGACATGGTGATAGTGGAATATGTTTAAGAGGAGAAAATATGAATAATTTTCTTTTTCTACACTGAAGAATATGAAAATTCTTTGTTTGACAACGAGAGTATTATTCTTATGGTAGTGTTCACTAATTGGGCCTTTCCATGTATATCACCCACATCTTCTGGAATTCAGCTGTGTCTTTGCTTTTTATTAGGCAGCTGCCTTAAAGTTTCTTTTGATTTGGTATTTCTGAAAAACCACAGTGCGTTTTCAAAGTCACAATGTCAGTTGAAGTCTGTTCTACATTTAATCAAGTATCCCAAATAAGAAACTTCCCAACTCAGGCCACTTTAATTACAAAGTTGTGTTTAATATGGCCTCCACATGCCAATAACCCCATCAAGCAGTTGTTACTAGTAGAGTTTGATATTCATGATTGTTTGATTGTAATGTAGACTTTCAGCATATTTAATTTTTAAAACTATATCTGAAGGATGGAAAAGAAATTGAAAAGATTGAAAAGAAATCCTGGACTGTCTTAATCAATTGCTCTATTAAGGGCAGGTTTCTGCTTCACAACTCCAATAAAACATCCTAGGGATGCTGCTGATCCATACCTGTAACAACAGCAAGTGTTAGAGGTGCTGCACCAGTACCTGCAGCTTCTCTTGCATATATCTGTGTGATGATTAAGGGGGAGTGTGTGTGTACCCAGGCAGAAAATGAAAACTTTTCTAGAAGATTTTATAACCAAATAGTATTATGTGAATGAAAACAAAAAAAAATCAATACAGAGGGAAGACAGAAAAAAATTCCCTATCCTGTCAAGTATTCTTCTGAATTTCAGGGTAACTTTGCTGTCTCCTGTCAATTGGGGTTGGAAATTAATACAGCAAAAATAATAGAAGTGGGATTTGAGGACAGTGCAGGTGACATCTACCTTTCCATTATACATCAAGATGTAGGCATGATTAACAAAAACGGTTCTTAAACATTCAGGATAAGGTAGATGGCTCCTATTAGATTTTCAATTTAGGAAATTTCCCACTGTGGGCACTCCTTAACAGGCATATTTGGAAAAGAAGTGATCAGATAATCCCTCCTGTACTGCTTGTTATTTGAGTAGTCTTTCTTCTCATAGAGTATTATCTAGGTAGGATCGGTTGTCACGATGCTTCTAATTAAAACTTCACTAAGCAGTTAATTACATTCTCTTTTAGGAGGTTTACATCATTCAGTCATATACCTAACAGGAAACTCCACACTGCATGCTTTTTCTCAGTGTTTAGAAAGGTTTGTACTTTATATGTCATTTGAAAGTTGCATTTCATTTAATACCATAAATTAAGGAAAGCAATTTATTTTGTACCAGAAAGCTCTGGATTTTTCCTTGCTAAAAAGATACATTTTCCTAGTACCTGCTTCAATATAATTTTAGTTGGCTCATTAAAAAAACTTAATGAAACAAAGTTCCTTAAAAGAAGCCATATTAAATGAAGAAATCATATGTATGTAAATAGTAGCCACCTAATGCCTCTATAGGGAGTTTTTACTTTTCATATGTCTTTGTTCATTTCCCCTTTTTGTAAAAGTAGGATGGGAAAAAATGGGGATCAAATCGGACACCAATTAATTTTTCATCATCATTTCCTCTTCAGTGCAGCAGGAGGGTTCTGACACATTGGCTATCTCCTGGATAAGACAGATTCTTTGTGCTAGAGGAAGTTGTTGTGATTAAAAAAAGAGTGCCACATCTGCAGAAAATGTGTTGGTTTTAATTACTGTAAACTCATTCAATCTTTGCTTCCTCTCACCAGCTTCCTTTGCTATTGATATGTGCAAGGTAACACACAAAACCCTAAAATGATGAAAGTAAAAACCATCTCCACCTGAATATTGGATTTAAAAACAGAGTAGTGAAAAGTCGGAACAAGTTACAGCCTGTGAGTGGGTGGCTGGTGTTGCTGCTGGGTGCAGAGTGCTGATTTTTGTCCTTATCAGATACAGGACTGGTATTTCAGTGGAACAATTTTGTAACTCACAGAACAGTACTACATGTGCTCATAGTACAGTTTTGTAATGTATGTAATAATCCTGCCTAGTTCCTCTGAACACGATCAGAACTCTGGACTTTGTGTTGATGAACAAGTAGTTGAATGTGCTCGTTAGATTTGTATTTCATACATCAAGGCTACCTCAGTGCACTGTGACCTATGTAGAGCATCTGTTTCACAGACAATCCAATTATTCTAGTCTTATTTTTGTACTGTTTTAATGGCATAAAAGTTACATTGTATTATAGTCCTTTTACTCTTGAAAATATTTTAAATGTAGTGGCATAAGGTACATATCCATGACTTCAGTTCTGATAATCTTATTTGGAGATGATTCATTAGCTCCACTCTTAATTGTGTGAAGTGGTAGAGCTATTTGGGAAGAGACAGTCAGGTGCCTAAACATAAACATCTAATGCTCTTTTGCCACCCTAGGCTGTCTCAGGCCATCTAAACAGGGCTGTAGATACTAGAGGCTTGGTCCCACTGTAGAATGGTAGCTGGAGGCCAGGCAAGACCGTAAGCTGGATGCTTGTATTTGGCCACTTGTTCCCACAAAGCTCCTTTTAAGCCATTTATATTTTTAAAAGTTACTTACTTGTTTTTTCAGAAAGTTTTGCTCTTCCATGAACTACCACAGTCCTTTGCTATGAGCCAGAAACTTTTTTGTTTACAGTTCATGTTACTGCTTCCTACACAGGTAATATAAACAATTACAGCAAGTCTCCAGTTGGCATATGAAGTGCATTTCATTTGTTGCATGTATTGCATAGTTTAATCTGGGTACAGGTATATGCCAGTATACAGGTAGCATTTATACTACTAACAGAAATAAACTTGCCCAATTACATGAGAAAGTTGAAACTTGGATGAACCCCATTTTTGCATGGAAACAGGTACTCAATGTAGTGTAAAGAATCTTTCTAATATAGAGAGTTTCTTCGGATTACTGGAAGTCTCTTTGGGTGTAAAATAGGCCAGAAAGATTTTTATCAAAATGCTTTAAAGCTTATGAAAGAAGCAACAGTGAAAAACCTTTCCCTTCAATTTAAAAGCTATTAGGAAATATTCAGTGAATATAAAAGCTCTGTGAGACTTGGAGGAAATAGGAAACAGTGTGCAGCAGCTTCTGATGCCACACCTTACACAGGGGAACGGGAGGAAGCCATTTGTCCTCTAAATAATCCTGATGTTGATTGGATGAAGAAGCTGGTTTAAATGAGCATTGCTTTACAGAAGCTGTACCAAAGGCTCAGGTTGAGTTACTCTGTGTTGGTGATGTTTGTGTTGCAACCATGTAAGTCAAGAGTCCCAGGTGTGAGTCAGAGTCCTGTTGGGAGAGGAATGGTACAGCTTAAAAGCAGAAAAGTGTGGAAGGTTTTTCCTTTTCTTTTTGCTGAGGATCTAGAAATAACTTCGATTGTATAGCGATGATTTGAAGATTGGTATGTAAGACATCTAACTTAAGATGATGCTAAGAAGCAGTCTTGAGTGGTGTTGGTTCTGAAAATGAAAAGAAAGCAGGAAGTCAGTGTGCTGTGCAAACACATCTCACTGTTATGTTAGGGTAGAGGGAAGTGTGAATATTCTTACAAAATGCAAACTTTGTTATGCATTTGGAGTTATTTTCCTGCTGTGTTGCAAGATCAAAATGCAGCTGTTCTCAATAGCATGTATTTATACTGTTAAGTGTATTTTGCTCTGATAACATTATAGCTGAAAAATGTGGCTAAATGACACTTTACAATACAGGAGATGCTTGCTTTTATGTGTCTCACTGATGGGCTTGATACATCCATGGAAGTCTTCAGAAAGGCCACTAAGTACCCCACCTGTGGCTTCTCTTTTTGTTCCTTTGCTTTAAAAGAAAGGAGTTGTCAGGTTATTGTGGGTTTGGGGTTCTTTTGATTAGGAAGAGGATGAGTGAAGACAGTGATTAAATTTGCTTGTAAAAGAACAGATCTTAGGGGTAATTAGCCTTCTTGAAATAAATACTTGAGCTGTGTGTGTAGGTAGCAAGTTTAAATAATTTTTAAAAAATTATAAAACAAGTATAGGATTGCTAAGTATGTATTATCATATTTTATTGTCTAGATAATAATCCTATTCTGTGTGTGTGAGGAAGAAGAAATTAGAGTGAAATCTTAACCTCATTGTTATATTAACTTCATTCATCAATGCGTGCCGACTAGAGCTTAAACTAGAAAACAGGAAGCAAAGTCAAAGGTATGAGTAAGAAGACATGATATAGTAAATATTTAGAGAAATGAGGAACTTTAGAGAAATAAGCATGGGGATTCTCAGAAAAATTTGGGATTTTAAAATTACATTTTGCATTGTCTTCATTTTTTCCAGCAAGTAGCTTTTCTTTCACATTCTAATTCTCAGCTTTGGTTTTACTGTTCTTCCTTTTTAGTGTTCATTGATATTAGAGTAAAAACTATGTGTCTATTGGGAAGACACTTCTCAGTGTTATTTTTGTAGAGACCTATTAAAGTCTGCAGCCAGTTAACATTTCAGCAGAGCAACTCTGACGTATTATATTACATTACATTATGAACACAGAAGGATTCTAATAAGGGCTGTATAGATAATCTTAGTCCTTGGACATCCCATGTTTTGAATACTGCTTTTAGGATCTTGTTGCCATTTGTGTGTATATAGGTTTACACTATGTAATTTATCTCCTTTTGCTTTAGATCATTGGTTGCCAAGTCAGAAGAGAGCCACTGGATGCTACTGAGCGGTATACTCGTTGGATCAATAATCTGACTGAAGAACAGCTTCTTACACAGGTATTCTTGTTTCAGCTGTGACAGGAATTACAGTAGAAAAATAGGGCAAGAGGTTTATTCAAATGGATTTTTTTCAGTCATTAGCAATACTTGGTAACTTACTGAGGTTATCAGTTTATTATATTTAAACACTAGTCTTTTCAATAGGAGACAAGTTAATGGTGTATGTGATCATTATGTAATGATGAGCTCACATCAAGTGAGAATGAAGCTTTCAACTTGAGGTCCAGAGTGAGCCTTACATTTCTCATTGCTGTCTGTGGTTAAATGCACGGGCTTTCATGGTCTAATAAGTAGTTCAGAGTTTTCTTTTTAAAAGGGGTATTTCAATGCAGAAGAAAAGAAAATATTCTTGAGAGTAATTTCCCTTCCCTTGCAAAGTTAGGTACTGACTGCTTCCATATCTGCAAGTTTTGCTAGAGATCATTTTGAAATAGCTATTCTTCAGGCATTAAACACTGGGCTCGTTATACATCTTTGTAAGAAAGATGCATCTTGTGCAACTGAAGATGACAGTTTTGGCAGAAAGAAAAGTTGTCTCGTTAGGCAGGCAGCCAATGCTGAACTAAAAGAGACTTTGGCAAAAACAAGTTAAACTGTGGAAGAAATCAATCCAGCTTGTGGAGGAATGCATGTTCTGAGTATTACAAGAAATCTAATGGATGGGTAGCAGAAAACATCCCAGCAGGCATTAAGATGCAAGTATTTGGGGTTGGGTTTTGTGATGCTATGGTAGGAAGACATTTGCTTTTGATTTTCTTGGATTTAAATGGCTGAAAAGATTAACATACCCTTGTTTGTTAGACTTCAGTGTAAACTGTGTTGTGTTCCCCATTACCGTAACCCCCAAAGACATTCTTAGGGCTCTGGTATGGTCATTGTAACACAAGAAGTCATCTGTAGACATTGTTTTAAAATCAGCACCAGTGTTATGGTTCCTTATAATTCACCAAGTGAAAGTAGTTACAGAAACTCCTTTTCAACTGGGGATGTATGTCTTCTGGAAGAGATGATTTAATATAGTGTTTCTGATAGTAGGCTGCAAATGCAGTGACCTGGGAAGTCTCTTTCAAACTTATGTGCATACAAGTATCTCTTAAAGCCTTAATCAAGGAGCATGTGCAATCCATTATCTTCACATATGATTTAGATTCACACATTTTACAAATAGATGAGCAATTTTGGAAAATATATTGGATTTGGAACTAGAAGGCTGCATAGCAGAACTCGTGCTACTTGTCCATGAGTTTATTAACAAGATGAGATGTATAGAATCACACTGGTTTTTAAAACTTGTTACTTGTTCTCTACCAAATTTAATGCAGAAACAGAAGTTTCTCAAAGACACTAGGTTTCTGAAAATTCTGTGGAAGTATGAAGCCAGTTAGATTGTATTGCACCAGCTGAAGTTCACAGGTTGTTGTGCACCACTTGGACAGAGATTTTAGGTGCCCAGTTGTCAGACAAGCAGTGATGCAGGTCTGAAGGACTCTTGACCTTTCTAACTGGTGTTTAAAGAACTGCTTGATTTCCAGAACAGTGCATATCAGTGTATGGCACCTCTTCTGCATCAATGTCCATTCCCCTAAAACTCAGGTAGGGAGGTAATTATTTTGCCTTTCTTTGGCTTAAAAAAGTATGGGGAGGAGGCTGAATTGGGAGTAAAAACCATCTCAGCTGTTTTTCTAATAATCAGGATATGAATCAATTATGCAAGGTTATGCCTGATTTGTCCCACTCCCCTGCCCTTGATACACTGTATATTTTATTTTGGATGTGCTTTTTTTTAACCCTCCTCAGTAAATAAGCCCAAAGAAAACTACAATGATGGGCCTTCGCTAATGGATTTGTAGAATCTCTGGGAGGAGCAGTCCTACAGGGAATTCAGGGAAATTGGCTTTAATTTACAGCATATTGTTTCCAGCAGTTTCCTGTAGTGAAAGAATGTTCAGCTTTTTTTAGCTGTTTCTGTACTCAGTGCCCAGCTTTCTTTCCCCAGTTACTTCTGTTGCATTTCTGTACCAAGCACATGCAAATTATTTGTGCTGTAAATTGGGAAAACAAGCAACCAATTAAAAAGAAATAGCCAATTGTCAAAATTGTGTAATCCCCTATCATAATACTCATGTTATTAATCAAGTAACACCCTATAGCGTTTGATTGCTTTACTAGACAGTGACTGAAGTCCAGTTTGAAAGAGGTGAGTGGTAGCAGATGTTTTCTTAGGTGGTTGGGTGGCTTTGCGTGCCTCCATGCTGGCTGCTGATCTTATATCACTTGAGTCAACATCAGATTTTTGGATCAAATGTCCATCCACTGTCTTCATGCTGAGAAGATCCTTCGATACAAAATGCTTCTAGCATTTTAACTTTCCTTTTCCCTTAACCATGGCCTCTTGGTGCTTACTCATCCATTAAATGTTTCTCTAAACAATTATACTGTAACATTCCAAAGATGCTTTATGGTATGCGTGAAATTTCAGAATATGTACCCCAGAGAGTGTGGGGGGAGTAAGAGAGTATAAAGAGAGCATAATGATGAGAAAACTACTTTAAAAAATACTAATATTTACTTATTTAAGGTTATTTTCTATGTAACTGATGGGTTATTAAAGCATGGTTTTCTAGGTATATTAATATAAACCTGAAAATACATGCGTGCCCTGGTAGACTTGTTATCTTTCTGGCTAGTAGTGGAAAAAATAGGTAATTTGAATTGTTCAGTAAGTGCAGAGCACAGTGACAGGTACAGGAAGAAAATCAGCAGTCAAATTAAGAGAACTGACTGTTTTGATACTGGAGTAAGTGAAAAGATGTAGATTAAAAGTAATCCTACAGGATATCTGAGTCTGAATTGTGCTGGAAATGTGAATGAAGTTTGATCATGTAGCCTTCCTTGAACACTGGAAACTGTACTATGCTGTGTAAGTAAAAATGTCTGAATGGTTTTAAGGTTGGACTAATTACACAAATATTTATACAAGTAGTTTTTAAGGGTTGTTGCTGACTTTAAGTAATACAGCTGAGTTCTTACCCATGTCTGCTACACCACTACTGTAGGTTAGTTTAGTCTCACAGCCTGTGAAGTATTATATTCAGCCTGAAGCGTAATTCCATCTGACCTACCATTTTTCCTCTCCCAAAGACAAGAGACTTCTCTGCTTTCGTGGGGTTGTTCACTTGTAAAGCAGACAGCAAGCTTAGAGTGATGTGTGAGGAGACCCTTGCAAAAAGGAGTGGGTCCATGGTTGATAGGACTGGACTGGCCTCATGTAGAAAAACAATGGTCTTAACAAAAGAGGAGAATTATGTATGTCTGTTGTCCACTGTAATGTATCTGTATTGCTGCTTGATACTGACTGTTCTTTGCAGATTATCTCAGAGCTCTTTGTGTTGGATCAATATGGAAGTTTTCACAGGTGATTTGTGATTCTTGCCAATAATCTGGCTGGGCCACCTGACTGGAGAACAATAATCACTCTTAGAGTTTCATAACACCACTTTTCTATGCTGCTGCAGGTGCCTGTTAAATTTGGATAACAAGCTGAAAGAAGCTGTGCTTCTCTACTTCCCAAGTCATCCTGTATTAGGGTTTAATTAATACCTGATAAAAGTTCATGCTAGAAATCAGCATTTACTGCAGATACTCCGTTAGGAAATAGATCCAGCATTGTGTTTGAGGTGAGGGTGTAGCTTGTTCTGAAGGCAAGAAGGACCTGATAACATGGCTGGACCTTTTCCATAAATTCAGTATCACGTTGTCATAATGTATCTCAGTGGACAGCTTCTGCTTGGTAAAAAACTGGTAGGAGCAGATTGCAGGTAGGATGAATTTTCCAGGTGGGCCATAGGTTGAATATCCCTGGCTTAGAGCATCTGTTTTGTCAGCTTGCAGCCCAGAAAATTCCAACTTTCTAAGTGTTACAGTTGGTTGTCAGTGTGTCAACTGAAATACTAACCAAGGTGGCAATCTGAGAGCACGTCTGTGCAGTGCCTGCTGTCAGCTTGGGTGAGCAAGGGCAAAAACGACTCAGGGCAGGACATAAAACATGAGGAGGCTGATTGATATCCCCCTCATCCCCGTGTCTTTGCCACTATTAATGGCTCGCTTGTATTTGTTGTCTTTAAACAAAGAGATTCTCAACACTTTCCTGGGCCTTTTTCTCAGTGTTTCCTCTCCCATCACCCATGTTATCTAAAACTCTGTTATAAATAGTGCAGGCCTGATGTTTTGCTACTGAGTGAAAGAACTGAAGTCACAAATGGGTTAATTACACTAGATCTGACTAGTTTGCATGGGATTAAGCATATGCCATAAAAGAAATAAAACAATCAGCTGCTTCCTTTTGTGGTTGATCCTTTTTCTCATCAGGAGGAGAATGAAATGAACTTTCACAAGCTAGTCAGTGTTTATATTTACATTTGAAAATGCATGTCAGAGGAGCTCATGGAGTTCTGGGGAGTTTAAGGAGAAGTGGCTTACCCACATCTGTGAACTTGAGGACCGATTAGAACTTCTTATTGAGGCTTTATGGAAGGGCATCTCAGGGTCAAATATTTCTAATTTAGGTTTTTAGTAACTCAGTAATGCATATGGATTTTGCTTTGTGTATTAGCAATTCTGCATGAGTTTAAAGCTATACCAGAGACAAAAAAATGTTAAATAACTTGGATTTTTCCTTTCTATATTTTGTTTGATAATTTGCACACTTAGGCAAGTCTTGAATGTGATTCATAATACATTGTAATATTTAAATTGAACAGAAACATTATAATATCGTATAAAAGCAACTTGGGTGTAGAATAAATTTGGCTTTATTCCAGAAAGTTCTTGATGGATACGTGTATGGCAGAAAGACCATGATAAGATTTTGATGGATACTAAAATTAAGCACGTAGAAACCAGTTTATCTCTGACTGGAGCTGTGATTTGTTCCAACTCATGATCTTCTCCTGGTGTTTATGTAACTAATCATAACAACATGGCATGAGATATGTTTGCATCCCAAAAAACCTCATTTTTCTTAGGACGTTTGATGTGAAGAGATGGAGAGAGAATGCCAAATGTAAAGGAAAACCATCAAGGATTATATTTTCAGAAATGTGTAATTTGCATAATTTCTTTTTCAAGCTGTTATGGACATTTAAGTCTTCTTAAAACTTCTGAAAATTACTTGTAAAAATAGGGCAAGACATTGAAGTAAAATCAGGACTTGGTTATTACTGTAGGACTGCAGGTAGTGCCATGGATGGAACCAACTAATAATGTCCAGTTTCAGAATGCTCCATTTATCAGAATAAATGGAGTCTGATCTCCCATATTTATCCTGTTGTTACAACAGCTTACACATAAACAGCCCATAAACTTCACTTTGGGCTTCTCATTGCCTTTTATAGCTTAGGGAAACCA
This sequence comes from Zapornia atra, assembly GCA_013400835.1. Classification (NCBI taxonomy): domain Eukaryota; kingdom Metazoa; phylum Chordata; class Aves; order Gruiformes; family Rallidae; genus Zapornia; species Zapornia atra. Next base: position 31,270 of record VZTU01023082.1, read on the forward strand.
ACACATCTAACACATCTTTTCTGAAACATAAGGGACAAAACCCAGCTTTTGTTTGAAAATGATAGGTGAGATGTTGAAATAGCTGCAACATCTTTTTTTGCTTTCAAAACAACAAGCCTACTCCAAATGCAGGTTTCCAACTGATTCAATGATGTTTATTTTTCAGTTGGTCCTCCACAGAGCAGATACACCCTTAACGTCCTGTAAGTTTCTGTCTTTGAACTTGAAAATCAAAGTGCTCATCCCACAAAAAAGGATTTTTAGTGTAATAAAAATTACTAATATCAAAAATATTTTTACTGCAGTGCAGGTCCCTATTGTAACCTCATGTATAAGAAAAAGCTGCTTTTCTTTGTCTGGACACTAAACAGTTTTTCAGCCCTGCATGAACATGAGTTAAGTGCATTCTATTTATTGTTGAAAAATAACTTAGATTTTTGGTCTCAGCTTTTAGTACTGTGCCAGATTTTCAGGACAGCTCAGTAATTTCTGAGGTAACTGGAGTGGCTGAGTGTGTGAGTATGGCAGCATTGTTTTCCATACTGGATAGTAGGTCTAAATGCCAATTTGATTGATCATGGGCAAGACTTTGTTTCTTAATATTTTTTTATACTGACCTCACCCTGCCATGTTTGACATCTGTCTCTACAGTAGTTCTTGCTTGTCTGATTTTTTTTGAGTAGTTAAGGAAGCTGAGTTTTAAAATATTTACATCCACCATATCCTCTCATAAGTGTGAATGAACAGTACATGTTATTCTGCATGCTTGAAGCCTTTTTTGTTTTGCTTTCTAGTTGAGACCAACACCTTTTTTAGTATAAGGATCCAGATTTAATGCTGAATATATTTTCACTGCAAGTGTGACAAACTGGGAAATGGGCTTTTTATTCTGTTTGTACAGCCTTGGCCAAATGGACTGTGATTAGAAATTCTTGAGCTGAAGTTATGCAAATAAAAAAAAATGAGCTTTTCAGAGCATTAGCTTGGATCAACTCTGACAGTGAACAGTGTGCCCTTTTTCATGAAGGGTAGATATTTGTCTATTCATTTATTCCAATGACACGATCTTAAGGATGATTAGCCTATCTAGTTCCTCTAGAAGTAGTGCTTGTGTATGCAGCTCACATTTTGAGAACTAGTGTGATCACATGTAAGGGAGGTGGAGTAGGCATGTGCTTTGTGGTTAGCAGAGGGATAGTCAAGCCCTGGCCCAAGCGGAAATCTGAGCGGTTGCAATGCATGGGGTGTATAACGAGGAAGGAAATGGTCTTGCATCTGGCTTCTAGTGTAACTGTTGGTCCTTTGCCACCTCTCTGGATGAGTTGGTTTCTATGATGTGGGTGGATTTAACCTTTTGCATCACTTGCAATGACTCCTCCTGCACCTCAGGAAAAGGCAGCAGAGTGGAAATGTAAACCCAGCAGTTTTATACCCTTCACTCTACTGAGAGAATATCTTAGTGCCATTGAAAATTCTGATGGTAAACAAAAGGTGATGGCTTGGTAGTTGCTGCAAATCATAGTGATTTTTTTTGGACCTACTGAAACAGAAAAAAGCAAATGTTACCAGACTTCTTTTTATTAGACAAGTATTTTCCAGGATTTTCCAATCACTTATGCTTAGTGTTGAATTTGTTGGAGTAGATACTAAGCATATTTGTCAACAGAAAAGATAGGTGTTCAGAAAGTTTATACAGTAAAGGGAATTTTCAGGCAAGCAATTTCTTAGCATGCCAGGAAGGCTATATTTATTTTGGCTAATTCTTTGCATACATGTATCTTAAAATGTGAGAATGAAATAAATAATGAGCATACTAATCTCAGGATTATGCTTATTTTATAAAGTGCTATAGACAAATTAAGACAAGCCCTTGGTGTTTAAACAATGGTTCCAATTTTACTTAAAATAGTGCTTTAATCTTTGGCACTTTGGATGGTTTATTCTGCCATTATAGACAAAAGAGGTGTGCTGTCTGTAATGTATCTTGTTAAGCTTATAGCAGGTTTATTGGTTTATCTAGCTGATGAGGGATTTGATGCCAGAATATGATACTAAAAGCCCTTCTGTGGGTTCACTTGTATAAAAGTGATTTGTATCAGTGTAGCTCAGAGTTACATCGTAATTACCTACAACTTTTATGCAAATATAGCCACAACTCTCCTAGAGAGCTGCACTGCTGTGATTACACTAAAATAGATGCAAGTCCCTGTAGCTCTGCCCTTTCTTACAGAAAGATATTTATGCCTTGTGTAGCATGTTGGATTGATGCTCTGATGTAATGTATTCCTAGTGTTTTTTCATCCTCCTTGTACTCTCCATATCTGAGTCGTTTGCTATTGTATAAGCATATAACAAGACAATATGATTGATGGGAGTTCAAATCCTAAGCATTGACTCTTAAAATGTGTATTTTTTTGTTTGTTTGTATTTTTGTAAGTCAAACCACAGCATGCTATACAAATGAATCTTCCCCAGTCACTTAAGCACAGCCTTCTGTGCTAGATTTACTTGGTGCACCTCTGCTTTGATTTCTGCCTCACCTAATGTTCACATTCTTCACTCTGTCTGTCATTCCCTGTCCTTTTGAAGCACCTTTACACAGAATTGTGAATTCTATAGAGCAAAAGTCATAGGTGTTTAATGTCACATGATAGTGATACTTTTTATACACCTGCCAGACTTTTAATTTGTCTGAAACCCATCTGTTTCTGTAATTTGGGGGAACTTTGGGGCTGTATGGCCAATCTCATACTATATGTTTTCTTTCATGTGTCCTAAAGCTTTTTGCTGTTTTCCACTGCAGACTTTTGGAGTTGGTTGTGATGACTGTGACAATATTCAGCAGCTTTCACTTTCCCACCTCACTCTCAGTTTCATCTCTACCCCCAAAATTTTGTCTTTCCCTGCTGCTTCACAAAAGAGCCACAAATTCACCACATACTTAAATGCCCTTTCATTTTGCAAGAGGCAAATTGCTTAGTAGTTTCTAATGAAGAGATTTAAATGTAACCACCCATGAGTGCAAGAAAGTAGTGGATTAACATCTTCATGTTCAGTGGATCATCTTCCTGTTCAGAAGGAAGCAGTACTGTAGCCATGGAAGGCTCAATCTATTGAGTCCAAGGCTTGGGGAAAGGAGGGAAATTGGTCATCAGGTAGGCAGTTGTATTTAAAGAGGTTTTAATGTTTCTGAAGGAAACCAGACTCTGCAAGTCTACAGAGGTCTGTGAAGCAGTGCTGAACTAAACGTGCTCATAATCTTTGATACGCTTCATTTAGAGCACTGCCAGGCCAGAAGGGTAGCACTGAACCCAAGCTAGCAAGAAGCAGGCTTAACTCTCACTGATTTACATCTGGGAAATTTCAGGGAAATTCTCAGCTTTATTATAATAGAAGCAAGAAAGAGACCTAAAGAAGTCATTGCAGCAGCTGTCATTGCAGCATACACTTCAGCAAGACACTGATAGGACCTGTTTAGCTTTATGCTTCTCAGGTGCAAGGTCCTGCACGTGGGTTGGGGCAGTCCCAAGCACAACTACAGTCTGGGCTTAGAATGAATTGAGAGTAACCTTGAGGAGAAGGACTTGGGGTGTTGGTTGATGTTTAAAGCTCAACATAAACTGTCAGTGTGCACTTGCAGCCCAGAACGCCTAATGTGCCCTGGGCTGCATCAAACCCAGCGTGACCAGCAGGTTGAGGGAGGAGATTCTGCCTCTCTGCTCCGCTCTGAAGAGACCCCTCTGCAGTGCTGTGTCCAGCTCTGGGGTCCACAGGACAAGACATATCTTGAGCTGTTGGTACAAGTGCAGAGGAGGCCACAAAGATGCTCAGAGGGCTGGAGCACCTCTGTTCTGGAGACAGGCTGAAAGAGTTGTGATTGTTTCAGCTGAAGAAGAGAAGGCTCCGGGGGGACCTTAGAGCACCTTCGCGTCCCTAAAGGGGCTCCAGGAAAGCTGTAGAGGGACTGGTTACAAAGGTAGGGAGGGACAGGACAAGGACAAACTAAAAGAGGGAAAATTTAGGTTAGATACTAGGAAGAAATTCTCCCCTATGAGGATGGAGAGGCCCTGGCACAGGGTGCCCAGAGAAGCTGTGGCTGCTGCTGGATCCCTGGCAGAGTTCAAAGCCAGGTTGGATGGGGCTTTGGGTACCCTGGGCTTGTGAGGGGTGTCCCTGCCCATGGAAGGGCGTTGGGACTAGATGGGCTTTGAGGTCCCTTCCCACCCAAACCAGTCTGGGGTTCTATGACTGTTCTTTTCCTTCTGTGTATTTCGTGGGTATTTAGCTGAAAGCAGAAAGGATGTCATGTTGAATGTGTCCACTGGTATTTCTGCATCCTTACTTCTTCAGGAGTAAGATGCTGGACTTGAGGTTTGTTGTACTTGGCATGAATCAAGCAAAGGGAGGAATCACAGCTACCTCTTATGAGGTAGCTACTACAGAGCCCACACCACACCGTTGCTCCATACACCAACAATACTTGAGAATGGCATATTATCTCAACTGCCTATACTTACTCAGCTGCCTGATTCTAGAAGGTAACAGTCAGCAACATTACCTTTTCCTACCTACCCTGAATTCGATTTTAATGGCATCTTTCAGGAGAATATAATCTTAACATATGAGCATCTTAATCTCAGCGTCAGATTGCACATGTTTAAAAAGAAAAAACCAAAACCAGCAAGCTTTGGAGTCAGTAGGAGAGATTTTTTTGTGTGTGTGTCATAAAATTATTCATAGATCTGCCAAGCAGATGTTGACAATTACAAAGAGAACAGAGGCCGGTCTGTGGTCAGCCAGCAAGCTCCGTTTCACGTGGGTAGATCAAGGCTCAAGGCAGCAACTATTTCCTGTCAGCACGCTGGGCGTCAGCGATAGCAGTTTCTGTGGGCTATAGCCCAGTTCAATTATACAAAGTCACTTTTGTGAGGCCTTGATTGTGTCTCTCAGTTGAAAGAATAGTGGTATGAGAAGGCTCAGGGTTCTGTTTTGTGGGATCTGTGGCTATTGATAGAAAATGGGAGGTTAAAAACTTTTTGTGTTTCTTTGCTAGATTTTTGCTTTTTCATTTTGGAAAGAGCAGCTGAGCCTTTCATGTACTCAACTGATTGCCAGTGCATTGTTTCACATCTTCATTGTTTTAGCTTCAATCATATATAAAGCACAACTCCCTCCCCCCAAATTTTATTCAATAACTTATTTCCTGCAAATTAAGAATGATGAATTGTTATTGTTTCACCTTTAGAGGAGTGTTCTTTACAATTCTCATGGTTGCAGGTGACCCAGGCTGTCTCTTCTGTTGACAATGCTGCTCTGCATGCTGGTATAAATAGGCATTTCCCAGTAATTAAAATAATTGTAACTATAGCTTAATTTATCTGAAACAGAATGGGATTGTTGAAGTAATGGTGATGTTGATGATCAATGTATTCCCATTTTCCTCTCCGTTGGTAGAGTGATTTAAATAACCATGTATTACTGAGGGAAAATTAATACAGTTTTCTTCAGGAAAAAAAACCAACCCAGCTTTGATCTTAAAGTTTACCAGACACAGGGAAGGAGGAACCATCCCTTGCCCTTGTGGAAACCATGGGAAGAGGAGAATGAACAAAAAATAACTTAATGGAAGGAGAAAAGACTTGGAGGGCCTGGTTGATATTCAGGATCAGAAAGGTGGTTTCTAGAAATGGAGACAGAAACACTTTCTGGTGTTCTGCCATATTTTAAATTCACTCTTTCTTGGCTTTTATAATAAAGCTGTGGCCGTGGAATGGGAGCACATTAATGTCAAGCGCTAATGCTTGGGGTCTGTCACCTTGCTGAATTGTATAATAGAAGATGCTGCTGAACACAAACAAAACATTGACAAAAGCAGAACATAAACCTATTTCTTAAATGGCTGAAACAGTATCTGCAGTATATAGGTTTTTTTTTAATTCAGAAACAAGAAATTCTTTGCTGTCTGAGGACACTACTGTGTAGTGAGTAAGTAAGGGTCCCTGTGATAAGAATCTCCCAAGTTCTGTGTGTGACTCAAACCTGAGGTGGCTTGGGCTTTTTTTCATCAAGTAGGTAATCTGGATAATTTTAGAATAAAGAGGAAGGAAGAAATTACATGCCTCAGCAACAAGCATGTTTTCTCTAATACTTCAGTTTCAAGTTCTGCATTAAGGATAGGTGAAGTCCAAAGTTTCCTTTTATAGTAGGACACCAGGTGCAAGCAGCTAGACACAGGACACAATTCAATCTTCTCTCTGGCGAAAATGATAACACAGCTCGAGTCTTAATGGCAAACTGCTGTTGCTGTGGGAGGGCTTGTGCTAATTTGTTAGGAAGACAGCTCAAGCAATGCTAATTCATAGAAATTTTTAGTATGAAAGAGGCCAATGCATCTGCCATGTGGGTGGAAGTGCTGTACAGCCACGTGGTTGCAGCTGGTCGCACACCAGTGAAGGAGAACCTCCCCGAGCAACACTGGCTACAGGAGGAGCTAAGGCAGGACAATTGTGTATTAGTAATGATGGTTTCCTGTAACTCTGTTGTATAAATATAAAGATATTTGTGCCTGACCACGTATTTAGAATGTGTCATGCTGAGGAATTTACTTGCAAATTAACTGAAAACTTGTCCACTGTTTCCTATCAGCAATGTATAGATAGCTGAATGTTAGAACAAGTCATGCAATGTCATAGCTGATTCTAAGAAGGGGAAATGGGTGCAGAATATCAAATTAAAGCAGTATTAAGCTGCAAAATTTTTGAAAATGGCAGCTCTTACTATTTTTAAAATATACCATGAATTTTGAGGTTAGAGTGTTATTGACTTTCTCTAGATTAATTTCTAAACTGTGCCATGTAGAATGTTCTATTGATGATCAATAGGAACATGGAAAAATGGATAGAAACGTTTTGATCTGCACTGATTTGAGTGCCCCCATTTAGCTGGGGTAACCTTTCTTTGAGTTTTATTATTGTGATTTGGAATCTCAGAATAGGAAACTAAAGACCTCTTCTTTTCCCCTGACATCTCAGGATCTGTTACCAGACAGTGTTGATACATAGATTTTGCAATATAGATTGTGCATTTACAATTACTAAATAGCCTGAATGAAGGCAAATGCTTAATAGTAACTTACCTTCCTTTTAGCCAGCCCATCAGATTTGGAAAATAAATGTGTCTGAATGCAGTGGTGAGCACTTCAACCACAGGACTGTCAAGCTACTTGTTAGGGCTGCTGGCTATGATTTAGGTTTAAAGTTTGTAAGAAGAGAAAAAGAATTTGGTTTAGGGAGCAGGGAGTGATTTTGGTTTTTTGAGGAGGGGCCAATATTGTTTAGGGGAGTGTTTGCATTTTTAATATTAACTCGATGATGGATATTTTCTGGTCAGGTGAGAAGCTTTCCAAAGTGACAAGTAAAATTACAAGCTAAATAGTTAAAGCTCTGGGAAGGCAGACTGATATTCTCTGTTTGTGACTCTTGGACTTTTTATTGGTTTTCATCTTAACTTATTGAATATCCTGCAGTGTAGTCTTTTCTCAGTTATCCTCCTTTACCAGAGAGCTCTGCAAACACAAATAGTTAGTTAGCTATTTAATTGAGACAAGGAAAGAACCTTCTTTCTGAAACCATTCTGTATTTCTGCTACTGCTTCATGTATTTTGAAGGCTGTTTGAATTTCCTTTCAGTATTTGTTTTGGCTAATTTTCACCTGGTAGCTTTGGTGATTGTAGAAATGTTACCTGTTCCTGAGCTTAGCAAAACAAAAAATGTTCCTTAGTGTTTTTGCAATCAATTTATAATGATAATAATCATCACAGCTTTTGGACTGTTATGACTCCTGTCAAACCTCTTTTTTTAAGCAACCAGATGTTATTTGTACATTGTGTATGTGAAAACTCAACGCTGTTTCATTAACAGCACATAATTACATGTGAGCAACTGGCAAAGTTGGTTCTGTACCTTCTGCAAAACCAGACCCTTCTTCAGGAACAGTTTCCATAATTGTCTCCTAAAATGCTTTTCACTAAGCTTCTCTGAATTTGAGTAACTTTACCAAGGATTATGCCAGTGGTCCTCCAATAAGCTATAGTAATTATCATCTGAGAAAGCTGGAATATTTAACAGGAAGGTAGTTCAGAGAGAGAGGGAGCAATGTTGTTTTATCAGCATCTGAGTTTTGAGAGAGTTGTACAGACAAGCCTGAAAACATAACCAGAGAATATTTAGTCAGTCTTTCAGCTTCCTGGAGCTTGGAAAGGGGTGAACTACTTCATTAATGTGAGTGCAGAGCTTTGTGGGGCGAGGGAGCATGGGGCAATCATGTCAACAGAACTTCAAATAATTCTGCTTCTGTGAAAAGCAAGGCTGGCATGGCCCTTGCCATTGTCATGATTAGACTGTGGGGCTGACTGTCTTAGCATGCTGTGTTGGACAGATGTGTATTTCTGCTGGCATAAAATGATATTAAAAATTTACTTTTATTTCAGGACTTCTGATTGTCAGGAATTTGTAGATACTGAGAGCTCTGGCTTATATATGTGTCCAGATATAGCTGTGTATGCAAATGATGTGCCAGCTTACAGTGCTCCTACAAACACACATCAACTGCTTTAAGCTTGTCTTTTGATCAGAACTTTACATTTGATGCTGTTCACTCATTTTAAGAAAAACATTGATTATTAGTGGTTCTGAGCACTGTTACAGGGCTGTTACATATTCATTTCAAATAGTCTTGATGTGTTTGTATTATTGTGAGAACCTGATGGTTTTTTATTTTTTGATTTCTAGAAGAGAAAATAGGTGAATGTCACTTTTGTACCTTATTTTTGTAATTTATTTCAAGAACTGCTACTTTGCTGTTTTCTTTCCTGCTTTAGCAGGTTTGAAGCTTCTGAATCTGATCTTTTAAGTGGATGTGCACAGATTTTTATGGAAATTTGAATGTCCACAGCTGCTAGAAAATGAGAAAGATGACAGTTGCCGAATAAGCCTTCCAAACCAATGTCTGGAAAAAATAGGAATTTCCAAGCAGACTAGAGGTTTATCAAAGAGGAAGGAAGCAAGCCAGTTTGAGTACTTTGCACAGCTGTTTCAACTGAGCTATTTCATCCATGTGATACTATATAATAATTTGTTGCTGAAAATAATACACGACCATTTTTAAATTTTGAATCAGTGGCATACGTCAAATTGGTTTCATATGGTCAAAAGCTTCTGGATTTCAAAACAAAATAACCAAAAGTCTGGCTCATCTTGCATTTGCAAAATACTGCAGCTAAGTAACAGCTACATGCTCTGAATCATCCAGTAAACATGAGACATCCCTGGTCATAAATCAGATGAACTGACACTTCTCTGCCTTTTGAACTGCAAGAAGGTTTTAGGGCTTTTTTATTTGCTACCAATGAACGTAATAAAAATCTTACTTTGAATTGAAGGGTGATGTTTTTAGATTCTTTTGCCAATTAAACAGCTGTGCTAAGTGACAGTGTATTTCTTAAGTGCAGGTGAGCAGATACTGCTTTTGTATTACCATGCCTGTAGGTCTCCAGGTCTTGATTTCTACCATCAGAAGTGTATCAGGAACATTCACTAGCATTCACTATGCTTGTACTCCAGTGCCCTGGGTGTGAGTACTCCAGTTTGTGTGTTGGAGGTATCAAAAGACAGAGAACGTGGTCACTACGTAGAAGTGCAACAGATGCCAGACAGCTGTGAATCATCTGTATTGTTATGGAAGAAGTGAGAACCTTTAAGCATGAATTGAAGAAAGATTTTTATTTGTTTTAGCACAGAACCAACTGTTTTAACCCATTCTCTCTGCTCCTAATTGAGTATATTTAGCTAGCTATCCTTACATTAATGAATAATTCTTTGTTGCCCGTTTCTCACTGAGCCCTTCAGATTATATCTCATTATAAGGCAGTAAAACCAAAGTGTCAATTTTAAAGTAGGATCCTGTTTTGTCCTTGTTAGTGTCACTTGACATTGTGCCAGTAAGCAGCTGACCATCGTGCCTACGTTTCCTTTCTGGACTGAAGCATGAAGGTTCAGTGAGTGTATGGTCATGGGCTGACTTACTGTCCCCGTGACAGTCTGTGTGTGAAGGCAGCTTGGAATTCTGTCTGTGCAGCATTGCTACTAACATCTTCCTGGCCTTGAACAAGGGATATTTTTTTCTTTCCTTTTTTAATCTGAGACAATGTTTTTTGAATTTTGCTGGTACTTTTAATGAAGGCATACTTATGGTAAGGTTATTCAGTGTTTTGCTTACTATTTAGGCATTTCTTCCTCCAAGTTACAAATTAGCATTGTCTGTCTCCTTATTGCAGAATCAGTCTTTGGCTGATGTCATGGAAGAACTGAAGGGTTCTGTTTTTGTTTTAAATATGCATTTCAGTAGGAGGTATACTTACACAAGACACTTAACATTCTTGGGCAGCTTAGAATCCAATAGGTTTTGGTTTTATTTGACATTTTATTTGCTAGTAAAACCAGGTAGTCCCGTCACCTACTGCTGTGACAGAACTCCACGCTTCCCTTCTACCTGCTATGGAAACACACCATGCTATGTTTTGGAGAAAAATACCTGTTCTACTTGGATGCCACACTTAATCGAGGTTTTAAAAGGTTTTTCATCAAGAAATGTATTTAAGGCAATCCTTTTTTCTCACAGAGTAGAGTTCTAGTTTAATTTAAGTCCATATCTGCATTTCCACAGACCCTGGGGCAACCTGCTTTTTGCTTCTAGCTTTCTCACCCCAGACACCATCACATACCATGAGAGGTTACAATTACACTTGTGAAAGGGAGAAAGAAAAGAAAAATGTTATTAGAACTTGTATAGAGCCAAGAGACATTCTGTTGATTGCTTGTGGTCTTTGGAGAACAGTATGCAGTTCAGGGTATTTCTGGGTCAGTGATTTTTCTATTTTGATGGTGGAGGTGTATAGACATATGCTCCAGTGCTTTTATATTGTGTTTCCTTAGACGCCATTCAGAAAGGAGCTGAGGGATGTTTCGATAGAAGGCTGGAGCTTCTGTGTGGAGTTGACATAGTTAGGGCACTATAATACTGACTGTTGATAGACAACCCATTGAAAAGGAAATGAAAATGATGTTTGTAAAACAGCACAATGTGTATTTCCAGAAGAGTGAGAGTGAGAGGAGATGTGCAAGAAGATGAGGTAACTGTAGGCAAATGTGCTGCTTTTTTTGTCACTGGACTTTTCTGTCATGTTTCTTAATTTTAATAATGGCAAAATTAGGTGATGTTTGTATTTTTATGCCTTGGTGGGGAATTATGGGTAAATTCCAGTCTGTACTGAGTGTGTTGTGTATAGTGCTCTGAAGTTTGGTTTAAAATGTGGCATTTCTGGGCATCTTATTGAAGCAGACTTGTTTTGGGTTTTTTTTTTTTGGTAAGACCATTTGTTTCTGTAGAGACCTAGAGTGTTCTTGAGTTCTTCTTTCCCCCTATAATTCCCTGCGAATTCTTCCCTCTCTTTCTCCCTCATTTTCTTTATCTTTTTTTCATAAAAGATATTAAAATGAGTGAGTAACATGTGATCCATTTCTTAACAAGTTTGTTCCTCTTTAGATGTGTAATTTTTGAAAGCACAGACATTCTAATTTAAATAAAGCTTAATGCAGGAAAGAAACTTAAAACTGAGGGGGAAAAAATTACTAGAAGACCTGAATGTGAAGAAGCCCAACAAATTTTTCAGACATAATAGAATCAGATTGCAAGGTATGAGGAAAAGATAGCTACTATGAACTAAGGCTGACTCAATTCCTGGGAGAGATTTTGCTATAGAATAATAACTTGGAAGGATGCAAAGAAAAAGCAGAACAGAAAGTAGAGATATAATAAAAGAAAAGCTAAATAAACCAATGAGCTGATAATCCTCATCAACATATTTTTTTTTTACCAAGAGGAAGTTATACCTCATCACAGAGAAGAAAATTCAGCGGTACAAATGTGCCCAAAGGAAACACCACTCTGTGCTAGAAAAGGAGGAACAGATAATTTGTATTGCTCTCAACCAATTTGATAAGGCTAGCAACTGAAAGATGATAAATGGCTTCTGGTGTTTTATTTAGAAAGTAGAAGTATTGGAAGACGTACAAAATCTTGAGTATAAAAGCTGTATTTCATTTGTATGGTTTAGAGTTTGTGAAGGTGACAGCATCTCACTATTTGATTGTTGTAACTTGAAATGTGTGGTATGATTTTGTGCCTGGTACTTGAGAGGATCTGTCATATAATAGTCTTGTGAACTACTATATCAGAAAAGGCTAAATGCAACTTAAAGAAAACTGAAGTCGGACTCTTACCAGGTATTACTGAATTACAGCCAGATGAAAACATGACAAAGAACTTGAAACTCAGACTGTTGGCACCACAAAAGCTGTTTAATTAAAAACAGCAACCGCAGCAGCAAAACTGGTGGTAAAGTAACTGATGGTAAACCACTGGCTGATGGTAAAGTAAGCAGTAGTTGATATTGGGAATTGATACCAAAATGAAAAAACCCAACTAACCAAACAGCAAAAGAAAACCCACAACCACCAAACCCCACAGCTAACCCTGTAGGGTTTATGTATGTATTCTGAGTCTAGAAAAGATCAGAAATTAATGTCCATGTAGTCACCATACTCAGTATATATAGTGGCAAGGTGTAACACAGAAGATGGCTGTATTTATAGACTCTTGGCCCCTTGAAGAGATTATTAAACAGGGTTTGAACTGAAGGAAGCAAAGATTTACCTGCAACTTCTTCCAGTGAATGGCAAGGTAAAAAGAGGTGGACTGTGAGTTTCCAGAACTGTCAGATCTCAGTGGATCATCAGTGTCTGAGCTGGAATTAAACCCCAGGAGATGCTATGGGAAAAGGCAGACTAGTGATTCAGTCTGTGGCACCAGGCTGAGCTGCTTCAGAGTTTACACCAATTAAGGTTGTTGGCATTGCCACTGTCTCTGCTGCACCAGCACTGTGTGCCTGTGGTTGTGTTCCTGACCTGGCTGAATGTTAATAGCTTCTACAGAGGTATGTGGGACAAGCTGTCCCCTGCTTGTTCACTCTTTGTCTGTATGTCCTTATGTTTGTTTATATTAAAAAGTAGTTCTATTTACAAGAGCTAACGTGGGGATCTGATTAATCATTGTTCAGGTTACTATTCAGGACTACAGTCAGTGTTTGCATGCATTAGTGAGCTTTTACGGGCATTATGCCTGTTTGGTTCTGTGTTCAGGCTGTTGTTACCTGCAGCTTCTAGTGCACAACAACTGAGAGTTCCTGTTTGGTTTGCACAGACTGCAGTCTTATCTTTCTGGGTCTGAGACCAGTCTGCTTCCTGTCAGGTACTGCCCAGTGCCCTTTTTACCAGTCTCTCTTTCTGAATACATGGCACCTCCTCCTTCTGTCATAATCAGTTCACTTATTTCTCAGTTGATCTTTCAACTGAACATTCTTCTCCTGCTTTCAAAATATTCACTCCCTTGCTCATGTTTGCAATATTTTTCATCCCTTATATTGTATGTTGGAAGGTGGTACAACCCTTTTGAGTGCTTCTTTTGTTGTTGCTATCTTTCTACCTTGGGAATCTTCAAGAACTTCAAGGAAGTGCAGTTTAAATGGTGGAACTATTTTGGGTATTGTGTAGCTTGTCAATTCCTGATTGGTAAAATACTGATGCAAACAAATGGATGCATAGATTTTACTATATCATAGCAGTTTTGAACCAAAAGTTTCATAATGTCAATCTGAACTCTTCAGCTGCTCATACAGCATAGCTGTGTTATCATACCTATGTACTTGGCTTCAAAGCCATCCTCCCCTATGTGTGCTTTTGCTCCTCTAAATCTCTCAGTCAGTTTCCTTGAGTTCTGTGGGTCAGAAGGTAAATAGGCTTTCTTGTGTTCAGAGAGATCTGAGTTTCTTATTACATGTGTAAAGAAAACTTGAGACATCTTTCAGCTACTTTGAGTAAAGCTTACTTGCAATGGTCTGGAATAGGAAATTTTGGCAGGAAGGGTTTAAATCCAAAGGAAATTTGTATCGTTATCTATAAGTATTTGATCAAGTTGTTTATCATCTTGACCATAATGTAAAATACAACCAAAATGAATAATTTGTTTAAAATAGAGCACATCTTTTCCTTCAATTTATTCAGTTCTTTAGTTCAGTTGAGTGGGGGATGATGGTGTCTTGAGATGGAACCATACCCTTTAGCAACACAAGAGAAGAATAACGCTTACAATTTCCTAGTTATATAAATACTCACTGTGCATCTTTATATTGTTGTTCTTTGGCTTTTCTCATGTCAGATCCCTGCATTTCAGTGTCAAAGAAGTGTTAGCAAACATCAGATACATTGTATGGTTGATTTATATTGCACATCATGGCCAAATCAGAGAAAGAACTGAAACCAGAATTCAATGCCATGTAGACTTGGATGTGGCTCTTGGATTGGAGATCTGTGTTGCAAAAAAAAAACCCAAACAAATCTTGCAATAAATTAAAAACCACACTCTATAATTCACTAACTATTGTGTGATTATACAGAAGCTGGCTGGATCTTTATAGTGGGGAAAGCCAACAGGAATTTTTCCTTGTGAGATCTTTCCAAATGCTTCCTTCAGCTGCTGCTGTAACAATAAATAAACACAAGGCAATAAAAAAAAGAGGATAAAATGATTTAGCCTAAATCCCTCAATTACAAGATTTTTATAACCAGGTATATCTGTTCAGAAGAGAAGGATCATGAAAAAAATCCTTTAATTACTAGTAAAACTGCAGTGTCATAGGCATAATATAATACATTTTAGAAATAGTGAAATTTAATCTCTCACTGAGAAAATGTTTGTGATAAATCTTCAGAAAATAGTAAGCTACTGTACCTAGGAAGAGTACAGTCTGTGCTTTCAGGGCATTTCCCAAGATAAATTTACCTCATGAATAAGGCTTTAGTTGCAAGCTGTTGAAAGGAATCTAAAATAGGAGACTCGCAGTGTTTTCCAAGTTGAAAACTACATCAGGGAATTCCTTATTATGCACGCACGTAAGATCAGCTGCTCTCTGCTTTAGTACTTAGGTCAGCATTTTTCATATAGAAATGTTTATTCCTAATTCTGCCAGCTGCATAAACTGAAATCTAAAGATGTGGTGAAGTTTAACACCAGAGGGAAGTGCTTCTTTTTAAATGTAATGATTTTTTTCTAGTAAAGTAAATGTTCAGCCTTACTCAGGAAAAAAAAAAAAAAGAGTAAAAGCCAGTATGTGACCATGGTTATTGGTAGTAAATGTTGGCCACCCTTTGCCACAGTAAGGGTGAGGCAACACAGGTTGAGAATTTATTTCTGGTGCTGACATCAGAGCAGTTACCATACAGCATATGGTGAATCAGGAAGCATGAGCAAGAATTGTGTTTTGAAGATCCTCTATCCTTTGGTAACACAACATAAGTACTAGCAGTTGAAAAATGATAAAATGACTCTTTTAGGAGAGAAAAAAAAAAGGGGAATGACTGTATGACTAATTTTACACAGAAGTGACTGAAGTTAACTGGTTTTATGCCTTAAATTATAAAGTAGCTGTTATTTCACTACTTTAGGATCAAGAAAAAATGAGCAATGCATTCTGTATTTGAGGAGAGTACTTGTTTGTGTAATTGGGAAAAACATTGTTATTCTCATCTCACAGCCTTGAATGATTGATTTTTATCCTCCTTCTGTTCAGCTGCTACTTTTCCAGCTATGTTTTCCTAATACTTACTTGAGTTACAGCCAGTCAGGAGAGACCTGGACTGTTCTCTGTCCACTAGTAAATTTAGCTTCTGTATGGATTCAGAGGTTTGACCTTCACTGGGCACTTAGCTTAGACAGAATATATTTACTCTTGGAAATGGGAACATGCACTCAGAATTGTAATACAAAAGTGTGTGACTTAAACCATCACAGGATTGATCTTTGAAAATAGCAAAAACTGGATTAAAAAAGGATGTATTTAATATTGTCTAAGATTTAATAATTTCTTAGGTAACTCTTAGTCCTATAAAATAGGACAATTTTATAATTAGTCTATTTTGGGAGGTAAGCCTAGAGTTTGACAGGAAGGTCCTTCCTTTGGTAGAGAATCCTGCTGTGCCCTCTCTGGCTGAGTATGTCCATCACCTGTCCTAAGGAACTGGAAAGGTTTTATTCTGTAACATCCATCAAGGTGAGCTGTAACTGCTTGGTGACTTTCATTTAAGAGTGACACTTGTTCTTTTGTTGCCATTAAAGAATATCTCACCTACCTCTGAGACAGAAAAACCTACTGTTTGATTTTTCCATCTGTGTAGTGTTTTCCTTTGTCAGTTTTGATGCTTTTTCTGAAGGCTGCCTATTTTTATCCTTTAATCTGAGCATCATACTCTACATGCAGATTTACATTCTTGATGCTTGTACTGTCTGGAAAATGGCCAAGAGAGAAGTCCTACTGCAAGTGCTATTGAATTGTGAATGAGTCTCAGCTTCAAGATTCATCACTCGCTCATGCAAGACACCAGAGCCAACCTAGCCATGGGACAAGCACTGGCTAGTCTAATTCCAACCTTGTTAGCTTCATAGACATCTGCCATGGATTTACTCCAGGGAAGTCTGCTAAGTGAGTCTTTGCAGCTGAATATGCATCCCATTTGCCAGCCCAGAGACTCTGCTGAATTGCAGGCTTTGCATGGAAATAAGTGTAAGCCTGTGTGAAAGTCCTCCACAGTGAAGGAAAAGTGTCTGTATTAGGAACAGATTAGATCTTTCACCCATTAAGGACTCCCATAGCGTTCTGCTGGTGGTGGCTGAGAGGGGAAGTAGTCTGTTCTGCGATTGCCTTCCCCAGTCTGCACAACAGGCCACCTTCCTTCCTGCAGTAGTTCTTTGGGACATCTTTCAGGCAGCATTCACAATTGCAGCATTTCCAGATTTCAGAGTAGTCCTGCCTCCTTGTTTTCAGGAGAAAGGAGGACTAAGATGAAAAGCAAAACTGAGATTAGAATGAAGACCTCTACTTTGCTGCCTTGGTTGATTTTATCTGTAGGAATAGAAGTAAAACATGATAGGTCTGATCTGGGCTGAAGTATTATAGAATTGCCAGATCAGCCCAACTATTTCCTCAGAGTACCAGTATCCAGCTGTACTTGGACATTTGAAGTAAAAAACCTGTGATCAGCAAGTCCTTTGCTCTTTGCAGCTGAACCAAATGCAGCTTTGCTGTCCAGTATTTTTTCAGGTTCTTTAGCACTACTGTGTGTGTAGAGAGCTATGAGAACTGTCCTTACCATGGAAGCCGCCTTCACAGAAGTCATGGCTCACAGTCAGTGGGTATTATTTAATGGTATTGGAAAGTAAGTGGCTCTTACCTCTGTGTACACTGCAGGGAGAGTAACATTGTGATCATGTGGTAGGTGCTGTTGCATTACCTTCAAAAACTGTGAAAAGAAGAAAGGTAAGTGTGTAGAAGATTGCTAGCTAACAGTGATACTGGAAGTAGTAGAAAACACTGCAAACTCTCTTTTTTTTTTACACAATTGTAAAGCAAAGTTGTGTGTGTTCAGTTCTGCCCTTTCTTAGTCTAAACAAAGCAGCAGTGGCATTTTTATGTTTTAATGAAGAACCGTTCAGCATAAAGTTTGTCTTACAGTAAATACCTATTTTGGATTAGATTCACTGAAATCTTGGCTTCTGTATGTAAACACACTTCACTAGATTTTGAAGTTGTGGTTCTTTTGACATTGTAGTTTACCTAAGTCCTACCCTCTGTCTGTCTGTCTCTCCTTTCTTCATGATCCCACACATTTCCTCCTTGGACAAGGGTTTAACTGACTTCTTAATGAGCCAAACTAGCTCTTTACAAAGAAAAGAGAAAAAAAGTCTTCCTGTTTGTTTAATACACTGAGTAACTTCTCAAGGTGTGAAGGAGCACCTCTGCTGGCACAGTGGAGTGAGGAGGCAGAATCCAGGTGGTTGTCTACTTATGCTGCAACCTGAGACCCACCTAAGGTTCTGTAAGGGCTGGTGAGCTTGTTTAAAACTCATCCCCCCAAAAATCTGACTGCCAGCAAGGCAGACCAGTGCTGTCCCTGAGCCATTTCTGTTGTCTCCTCCTGAATGAGTCAATTTAGCATGCTAGTCAGGTAGGAAATATAGAAAAAGCAATCGTTATTTTTGCTAGGTTAGCAAACTGAAATGAGTTGCTGAGGGTTCAGACAAACAGCAGGGCAGTAGTAAGGGAAATAGTGGGGATTGTGTGGCAAGGAGGGAAGGAGCAGCATAACCGCGGTGGTGTGTGGTTACATCAGCTCAAATAGTCTTGCAGATCTTCGCACTCATGGTGCAGCTACATAAAACAGCAGAGCTGATCTCATGGCCTGCTGCCACCAAAAATTCAGCCAAGCTCCTCCCTCTCCCTTCCTCTCACTTCCTTTTTTTCTCATTTAGTGATATCCTTTTTTTTTTGGCCAGCTTAGCAAGCTGAATCTGTTCATCAGGTAGCTGAAGGAATGGCAAAACCAGTGCGAGGGAGGAGGCGATGGACCTTTGAGGCCAGGAAGGGATGGTGGGCATGGGGACTAGGGGGTGACCTCTTCTTTTGGCTACAGATCAGTGCATTTGAACTCACAGTGCAACACCTTCAGTCAAAAGGGAGAGTGGTAACAGCCTGACAGAAGTTAGTTATGCAAATTTCACTCCTCTCTGTCTTGGTGAATAATCAAATGGTCTTAGCAGCTCTTGACTCAGTATGTTGTCCTCCTTTCTAATATCACCAGTCCAGTCACACCTGCCCTCCAAAGTGGTTATGTTTACCCTAAATGTATATCAAAACATAGAAAAGAACAAGTCTGTTCTTACAGTCACACTTGATCGTTGCAGTTTATATGAAGTATTCTCTATGCACATTATTTTAAAGGAAAAATGACAAAGAAAATTAAATATTGAATCGTAGACTTACAAATATGATTTATGGGAAGTTCTGCTTTTCTTTTAACATTGTATTACTGGTGTGTAGGTGGACCAGTTGGGCAAAGGGTAATCTCAATGTTAGAAGTATTTTCAGATTAAAATTAAAGGTCATATAAAAAAAAATAAACTAAGATAGCATCCTTATTTAAAAAAAAAAAAAAAAAGAAAACCTATATGTTTTGGTTTCCTGTTTAAAAAGACAGTCTGGCTCAGCTGAAAGGGGATTTAGCTGGGAGGAGCACTGCTGGTGATGGTGACTTTTCTAACAGGATGTTTATACAGTAAAGCACCAGACAGAAAGTTACTGGCAATTGTATATATGTTTCAGAAGAACATAGGGGAATAGGTCTTGCATACCCAGTCTTGTATAGACAGTAACTGATAATGTCTTTTTAAAATATCATAGATATTTTGTAGGTGAACAAAGCCTGTTATGTTACAAAAATTTTAGTGGAATCTCTGCTAAGTGATTTTTCTGTGATTCCAGCTGTTTTTCTCTGGCTTCACTTTCATAATCCCATTCTGTAAAGGCATTCCAGGAAGATAGGAGCATCCCTTTAATAAAACAAAAGAAGCAATACAATATATATGCAGGATCTTCATGATCAGGGCAACTGTCTACTTGTAGTTTTAGCACCAGAATTTAAGGCTTTTTCACAATTGTGAGATTATATTAGGTAGCTAGTCATTTAATAAAGCATTTCTACAGTGGTGTGTGTTGACATCAACCCTTTTTCCAATGTACCTGGGGCAAATGCAGTTGGCAGTCATGATGCTTCTGGCTTTACAGTACTCTTGCACTATGAAGAAAACCTGCATATGATGTTTGTCTATTGAAAAACTTCAAAGGAATTATCCAGATAAATATTTTTTCTTCCCCCCCCCTTTCAATTTCAGCTGATCCTAGTTTGTTGTTAGCTGCAACTTAGAAATTTTCCTGTGGGTTTAATTTCTGGTTCTGTTCATCTTTAACCAGGAATCATGAAGAAAACATCTCTAAAGTAACAGCTGTCTTCATTAGTTGCTAGTAACGATTGCTGCTGATGCAGAGGAAGTCTGTGTTTTCTTGCAGGACGTAAATTGATCATCTCCATGTTACTGAATCTTGCTAAGTTTTCATCTGTAGTGATTTCATGGATTTATTCACAGCTCATCCATTCCCTTCATGGTGGTTTTAAGGTTCTGTTTGTTTCCTACCACTTCCTAACCCTCCTGCCTATTTGGCATAGCAGAATTAAACTGCTCTTTGTTAGGGAGTCAGTAGTTACATCTGGAAATTCTAGCAGTTGCTGTGATTTCTCCTTTAAGAAAATGGCAATTTAGCTTTAGTTTTGGTAGGGAGTGCAGAACATGTGTGTGTTTGCTGCACTACTAGTCTATTAGACTAGCATCCCTTGATTAAAACCAAAAGTGCATGCATTTGAAAAGTTTTGTGGGGAACTTGTGGAGCTAATTTGAAGTGTTTGGAAAAAAACAACGAGGAGAAGTATTTCATGCAATAGAAACTTAGTCTTACCTAACAAAGTGGGCTTTCAGGAATGGAAGTTGGGGATCAAACTCTAATGAACTGAGACGATCCTGGCCTTCCTAGTCTATGGCATTTTAATGTGCTTGTTTAGGAAGGGTAACAGTGGCTGTAGAAGTGTACATTTAAAAGCACTTTTAAATCACCGGGGCATCTAAGGAATTTGGGACACCTGTAGGCCTTGAATAATACTAATTGATATCTGCAAAGACTTTATGAAATCCACACAAAAGGTAGAATTTTGAGTGGCTTAAACCTTTATTTACAATTCAATACTGACAAGAACTTGTTGAAGCCTCTCTCCTCCCTCCAGTTACTCCCCTTTAACCTCTGAATTACTTAACTGGATGGAAACGTATCGGTCAATTAAAAGTTGCTGTTAAGTTTCAAAGACTTCAACAAAAATTAGAGGTGCCCATCTAAGTTTCTTAGAGCTGTTCTAACTTTCTTAGAGCTCTTTAAAAAATCAAAAGCAAATTATATTTCAACTTGTATCCAAGGTAGTACTGAGCCCTATGTTAAGATTAAACAAACCCAAAGAACTGGCTGCAGAAGATGCAGTTCTGCACCTGCAAGCACAGGGTTTTTTCCAGATATTATGTATGTGCATGTGTACACATGCATCCTTTGAGTTACACAACAAAGATATGGAGTACCAGTGGGTTTACAAGTAGTACTAGGAAAATAAGTGTTTGCAATGCACTCCTTTGGATAGAATAGCATGGAAGTTAGAGGGGAAAAAAAAGTAACAGGAAGTTATGCAGTGTAGGTTGTGATATATAATGACATTAATGCCCTGATAAGAGAAGAATTTCAATTAGCAGCTTCTGTTATAGAAACTTTAGACACTGCCACTATGTGTGTCATCTCAAATGCTGATTATTGGTAAACAGCATTTGTCACATTTGTGCAAAATAATGCATTTTCATCTTGTGCATGTGCTGTGTGTTCAGAGCAGAAGGCAAACACGAGTATGTGGATATGTGGCTCTTGTTTACTGTGCTTCTAACAGCATTAAATCCTTCTTGTGATTATGCTGTGCAGGCAGCAGAATATCAGAATTACTGGATATGTTTATTCCTCTACAGAAACTCTGTGTTGTTCCAGTAAATTTATTTTCTCCTCAATTTTACATGTTCCATCTGTCATTTCTGTGACTGTAGCTGTGTAGAATCCAAAGCCAGGTCTTAAGAATCTGGCAGTTGGGCATTTGAATGTCCTTCTTAGGTCTCGTGCCCAGGAGGAGGAGGATATATCTCTGTTTGTGGTCTGTTAAGCGTTGTTAATACCATGATATAGCTTGGCTGGGCTGTTTGCATGAATGTTACACTGAATGGCTATATTGGCTTTCATTGGGAAGTACAGGAAAGTGCACTATGGATTTTAACATAGTAATTTGTCTTGTGAGGACTCTTAGTCTTTTTTGACAGTTCATTGTTTAAATCCTTTAATCTGGGGCATTTGTCCTTATGTAAGATTTCCAGCAAAGCTCTTTTCCTATTGGATTTGTACAGTTATTTTAATATCATCACAGCTTGCAATGCCTCATTCAGTAATATTGTAGTAAAAGCACTGATAACACCTTGACAATGCATTGCTCTGCCATAGGTGTGAAACTTAATTTGAGTGGATTTCTTCAGTTTTTATTGAGTAAGACAGTAGGGCCAAATCTGATTGCCTTCCAGTAGACTCTGGCAGAGAGATTGAAGAGAATACTTCCTTGTTTTTCAGGGTTCCCTGAAGTTTGGGAATTACAGAGAAAATTAAGGCAAGAGTCATGGCTGTAGGTGAGAAACTTGAGGATTCACTTTATGTGAATCGCAGTTCAAAGGACTTACAGATCAGAAAAGGTGGTAAACTGCCATAGGGAAGAAAATGACTTTGGTGTGTTCATAAAGCTGGTGGGTTTCTGGTGTATCTGAGATTGATTTAGGTTCTCTCCCAGGCCCGTGACCGGGGAGTCATGTCTCTTCCTACTGATTAAACAGGGTGTAGTAATGCTTGTCATTTCTGTGCCAGATTTAAGAGGCTGTCAGATTGAAATGGATGATGGTTTTGGCTGGTAATGGTTTGTATAGCTGTCTAGATGAACCCCAGATAACTGAGCAGACGAGTGCACTGTTCAGTCTCATTGAATCTCCTCTGTGTTTTTTGTTTCCTTGGACATGCCTTGAATGAAGACAAAGACTGGACTTATGTAGGCTCACTGTTATTATTTCAAATAGTTTATCCAAATTTTCAGGTGGCTGAAGCTGATTATTTGTTGTTGACAGAAGGACTGTGTAGGGAACTTGTCCTAACAAGCAGTAATTGTGTGATTAGGAGAGTTTAATGAGGAAAAGGAATTCTAATTCATTTATAGTATTTGGTTTGTTGACAGCTAATGTCATTTTCATTGAATGAAATCTATCAATGACACCTATAATTTCAAGCTATTTGGAAGTGCTGCTATTCTGAAGCTCTGTTGTTTGCAGCTAAGACCAATGTTAAAACCTGTAGAAATCAGAAAATATTCTTCAAATAAGGTAGAAAACTAGTTCTGTTTATCCTTGTTCCAACAGTTAATCAAGGTCTGGTTTTTCTGCTGTGCTCTGTATTAATACAGGTGAATTAATTTCAGATGCATTAATATGGAATAGATCAAGTTGGAAAGTGATAAAGACTTACTTGCCACTTTTTGTTAGGGGTGATGTAAGAGCAAATGCTGGGTTTCTGCCCTAATTCTGTGCTTTGTGTTCATTGTAGACTTGCATCCAGATTCATTAGTTGACTTTCAAGTTTATGGGAGGGGAAGTGTCTATATGAAGTTTTTTCTTGTGGGTTATTCTGAAACAGAGATGGCAAATGCCTGAACTTATGTGTAATTTTCCTGAGGGATAAGGAGCTTTTTCTAGTGTGATGCAGAGCAATAAGCATGTTCAAGAATGCCTCAAATTATTGGCAGCATCTGTGATAATGTAGTCTGTATGTAATAGGAGAGTTTCTGCTAACAAAGAGGGAGGTACAAGGTCCTGGCCTTTTGAAATGGCTTAACTATTCCTATTGACTTCTTCAGGAGAGATTGATCTCCCTTGCAGTTCCTCTAATGAAAACAGTAAAGTGGACAGCAGATCAAGAATACAGGTTTCTTACCTTAGCAAACAGATTTCTGTAAGGAAGCCTCCTAATGTTTTAGCCTGTTTATTAGAAATAAAAATCCAGTGCAGTGTCTGCTTTCCATTATTCTGATTATTCTCCCAATGGAAGACAGAGCAATATCTGTAAAGATGCGAGTACCACTGATGTAGAAGAGAATAAAACATTCTGTGCTTGAAATCCTTCTTGACCACTCAGCTGAGTCAGCAGAGTTTTGGCAGACTTTGCTGTGTAGAAGCTCAGTGCTCTGCTCACTTTTTGGGCTCTCCTTTTTCTAAAAATCCCCTGGTTTTGTCTTTCTACCTTTGTTTTAGTTGGCTGTTTGAGTTTTCCTTGCCTCTTCTTTGATAGAGGCACTTTGGAAGACCAGAAGGTTATAAACTGTGCCTTTCTTCTGAGGGCCAGGGTAGGCTGTCTTACTACATACTGAGGTTTCAAGCTAAGGACTCGCCGATAGGGAGAGGGAAAAAAGAGGTGACATGGACAGGAAAAAACCAAACCAAAAAGTGTGGACATTGATCTTTCAGAAATTCAGACATTTTGTAGTGTGATTAGACTGTAGAATTATATAAGCACTTTTGCAGAGATCATTTGCATTTGGAAAAGGGCATTTTTGGAGGTTCCATAGTGACCAAATGAAACTGGGCAGCACTGTGGTTTATATATGTTTGCAGATATCTGTAATTTGTTATATTCATCCATTAGTTTTCTCTGCTTTGGAGAGTACAGTGAAGGGCCCTGAAACACCTCTATTATTTTGGAAGGGAATAATACAGAATAAAACTGGTAATATACAATATTCCTCTCCCAAACAAAAATGTTCTAAGAGAAAAATTGAGGTCACTTGAAGCTTAAGCCTGCTAAGGGAAGTATTCTAGGTTTCAGAAGGAAAAGCAAAAAAGATTACCAAAATACAGATGTAACCAATAGAGATGCAGTTAATCTGGTATCTTTACAGTTCATATGTTTGTAGCTGTGTAAGACCATTCTTTGTCTATTCAAAAGCAATCTTCTGATCCAGATAATAAAATAATGAATCTGTAATTGTCTCTCCCTCCATATGGGTATACATTAGATAAAATTAAGTTAATGAGGCTTTTTGGCTGGGGTCTATTTTTTGGTCAGGCATATAAATTAACTGTCAAAATTGAACATTTTCATTTTGACAGGAAATTATTTTTCTTCCAGTGAAATATAATTTACGATATAAATACATGATGAATCGGGCATTGTAACATAGATGACCCAATGGCCCTGCATGCTTTCTGAAGTTTGGAGCTGAATACTGATTCATAAAAGTTCTTATTTGAAAAAAGGAGGGGAGAAGGGAGAGCTGGGGAGAAATTCCCACAGCTCGAAATATTTCTAAAGCTGCAACACAAAGCAGCTTTAACTCTCCGTATAAAGCTTTCTCTAAGCAACTTGGTGGGTCTGGCATGAGTATCAACTTTGAACAAGATTTTCATTTCTAATCTCTTTTCCTGTCTCAATACTGAATTATGTTCAGAGTTTTCAGATCATGCTTGCCACAGTGTGACACAGGGAAGCTGCCAAAGTCTACAGCCTGCGATCCTAACTCTGTATTGATTACTGAGAGAAGGAGTACTTCTGACCTGCTTGGAATATGGTTGAACCATTCATGTCAGTGTTTCATCATAGAAGGAAAATGTTTCCCTCATTTCTTGAAGTGATACTCCATTAAAGTGTTCTGAGTCTCTTTTTAGGTCCTATTCTTACACCTCAAATGTTTGTCATGGGATTGGAAATATCTGTAGATGAATACAAATGCTGCAAACAGAAAATATAATTTTGGAACACGAGGTACATGCTTTTGTCATGGCCTTTTTCTGTCATCAGTGTATTTCTGAAGTGTTTATTAGAAAAGAATAAGCACCTTACAGGCAACAATTCTGCTTGTAAGTAAGAATCTTTGCTCATGAGCACCAGCTCTTCAGACTTAAACATTTTGTAGTGTCAGTTTGGAACAGAATTTCAACCATTCCATCTTGTTCCTGGGGTGTATTCTTACTCACAGCCACACATATCTTTATGTTAAGACTGATGTTTCTAACATGTCTCTGTTATACTGCTGCATGTTTGGTATGGAACAGGGTTACACGTGCTGAATAACGTTATGATGTGCACAAGAGAGAGGAGCTGTACCCTGCTGCTGTAACACGGCCACATAAGACAAGCTTTTACAGGGCAATGAAGAGAAAATCGATGTGCATCCAAAAATAAGGACCTTTGGATTGTTTAAACAAGATAGGTTTTTTGTAACCTTGTGAGCCATGTTTTCATTAAGACTTTGGTGACTGAGTTGTACCAGTTATTTCTTTCACCTCATTCTCATTCTTAGCTGAGATTTCCTTGTCTTATTTCTTAGTTCATAGTTCATGGAGCAACCTGGTTTACTTCATCTGTAAGTTTGTCTTCTGAAGGAAAAATTGGTACCCATGTAAACAATACTGTGGCTCTTGCTTCAGCTGTAATCCTGGAAGCTTTTTACAAAACATACATGATTAAGCACAACTTATTAAACATAAGTCATTGACATACCATTAACGTTTACTTTCTTAGAAGTGCAATACAAGAAGCAATAGGGGCCTTGTCCTGGTCAGGATTTACTATCTATCTTTTCTGTATACCTCTGAAGTCATGTGCAAGTATCAACTCTTGAAAAGAGCTCAAAAAAAGCCTAAGTATTGGAAATGAATTATAAAAACTGTCAGCTTTTCTGTGTGTCTTTTTTTCAAAGTATTAGGTACTGATCGCTGGGAAAGCCTGGTTAATCTGCAGAGGCAGATCAAAAGGAAAAATAAGCTTCAGTTCAATTTAGTGTTGCCTGAGATTTATGGATCCTGTGCTGCTTGTTTGGCTCGTGTCTGGTTTTTAACCTGTAATTCTAGAATTTGGCAGGCTATTTTCTCCACAGAGGTCTGCTTGCTGTCTGGTGAAGAATAATTTGGGCAGCAATAATTAGATGGAGAAGGTACGAATGTGGTTTCCCTTTTTTAGTTTCTTTCTTCTAAAGTTTCTTCTAAAATAGACCCTCCCAAGAAATGAAGTATTTAATGATAACAGTTATTTGAGGTCCACCTGAGACTGGGAGAGCTCCTGTGTGTCCTTTTTGTAGTAGTAATGTGGGTAAGTGTCTTTTTCTGCTATGGGAAGTCTGCTGGCTCAATTACACGTGGGTGTGTTTTGAGTTTAAGGCTCTTGTTGGAGAAGATCATCTTGTAGTCAGGCTGGGTTGTGTTCTGGAGGACAACCCGCTCCGTGCACAGCTGGGCCCTACGAAATACTTGTCAGGTCTGTAGCCCATTGCTGTTTCCTGGAAGAGACAGATCGGGTTCACTGACTTAATCCTCAAACATGTGGTCTATATTCAAATATGAAATGAGGCGTAACTGTGAACAAGCTTTATGTTTGGTTGGATTTATTTTGGTGTATGCCCAATATATATTCCTTGCAAGTGCATCCCGTGGGCTCTTGTCCTGAGCTGCTGCTGCTGCTGCAACCCTTTCTATCAGACCAGTGTCTTGATCCCTCTTCCTAGGAATCTGTTGGATACTGGGCTAAAATTTAAGCTTCAAGAAGATTCTGCCAAGAAGCAAGGTTTATGAAAAAACAAATAAAAACTGTTTGGCTGTTTTCCTTACTCATCTTTTGTTTCTTGTTCTGTGAATCATAAACTCTCAGTGAAAACAGCAAATGTTAAAGGCAAAGGAATTTTTGATTGATTGAAATTATTCTCTCTAATTTCCATGTATCTCATGGAATTTGTAAAAGGGATTTTCATCATATATCCTAATAGTATCTACAACTCAGCAAAGACTGAGAGAATGTATGGCAATTAATTTACTGTTATCTATTTTATGTAGGATGATTTAGGAAGCTCATCAATAAAACTACGTAGCTTAAATTAAAACCAAATCCACATGTTTTAGTCTGTAAATGCAGACATTTATAAAATAAATTGGTATATCATGTTACTTTTGTTTGTCTTTAAGATGACTTCATGTGAATTAGACTCGACTGTGGAGTTAGGAGATGTATTGGAACATGTTGAAAGGTATGAGCCTTACACACATCACCTATTTTGAGCTGAGGAGGTAGGGAGACCCTGGGGTCTTGTGACTTACTTCTGTGATGGGATAAGCTGATGAAGGCATCAGATATTTCTTGTCATAGTTTCTTTATCATGCAAAAAGTTGTGGGTTTTTCCTAGAGTAACAGAAGCAAAGGTAAGCTTTGGTTTTCTTTTTCTCACTGTTCCAAGCCTTGTAGGTTTTTCTACAAGCTCTTGCAGTTCTATCTGCAGTTTAGGGTCCTGCCTAAGAGTCTTCCACAGGGTGCTTTTATTTCCATCACCCCTCCATTTCTCTCCTATTGCTTTGGTTACCTATTCCAGGCTGCAACTCGAATATAATTTGGTTTTGCTGTGTAAGGTCAGCTGTGGTATTGTCACCTTGAGAGAGATTTCAGCAATCTGCCCTGACCAGCGCCTGGTGTTACTAGTGTGGATGGTGTGTGCAGGAGGCTGACAGTGTACTCAGCCACAGAGCTGGATTACAATCTTTGGCTTTGAATATTTCTTCCATCATTTTACTAGTTATTTTATTTTTTTTTCTTTCCAGAGAACACTGATGTTTTACCTTTTCAAAAACATTGTTTCCTAGCAATGCTCTTTGATCAGAGGTTTGTGTTAACAATTTCTTTATTATTTTAAGACCAGGAGAGAAATGCCCAAGGGTGACACAATTAATCTCTGAGTTATAAGAGGCTTTCTTTTAAGCCAAGAATTTCCTCCACACAGGATTGAAACATGCTACCTGTCATCAGATCATGAGTTACTTATTTGAGATATAGGCATCACACTCTTGTCTTTTGCTGAATTTAGGAGAATCTATTTACTCCTTGTAACTGAGGAGTGGTGAAATATGTAGCCAAGCATTTAATTTTTAGATAAGGATTTAAAAACCTCATGGTTTCTTCACTGATATAAAATACTGACAGAATAACTTCAAATATTTGCAAATAGCCAGAAGCACGGCAGCATAAGGAAATTGCTTGATTTTACTGACAGAATGCACAAGCACTTTTAAAATTTTTTAAAAATACAAATCAGGGTATATTGGGTCTGGCTGGGGTATATTGGGTCCAGCTGGGGTGGGGGTAACTTTCCTCACAGCAGCCCATGTAGTGCTGTGGTTTGTGTTTGTGGCTTGAAGGTGTCAATGACACACCAGTGTTTTGCACACCGGCAGGGCTGTGTCTGCACTGACCCCTCAGCAGGCTGAGGGACACACACAGTGGGACAGCTGAGCCCAGCTGACCAAAGGGATGTTCCTACTCTGTGATGTCATGCTCAGCAGTAAAAGCTAAGAGAAAGGAGGCAGGGAGGGGATTTGTTACTAAGGCATTTGTCTCCCAGAGCAGCAGCTATGTGGACTGAGGTTTCAGTTTCCTGGAAGCGGCTGGATGATGCCAGCTGATGGGATGTAGGGAATCAATAACTTCTTTTTCCCTTTGCTCCTCCTTGCAGCCCTTGCTCCACTCCCACCTCTTAAATTGCCTTTATCACAACCCACAAGTTTTGCATCTTGTTTTCTCCCCATCCTGCTGAGAGAGGGGATGAGTGGGCACCAGGCCCCCAGCCAAGGCCACTGCTCCAGCCTGGGCTGCCAGCGTGCTGCAGGACAATTATCAGGTTTATGAAAAACAACAACAGTGGTAAATCAATATGCTGTAAAAAGCTGAGACTTTGCTCCAACTGTTGAAAATGATTTATAGTACAGGCCCACATGGTAGCATATAATGCACTTTGATATTGTGGCAATTACTTGAAAGCTGCAGGGATTGTCTGCAGTCCGAGGGCTCATGCAGTAGCAGTGCAGTCTTGACTGGATTGGCCAAAATTGGTTGTGGAACTGCAGGAAGAGCTTCAGATGTAAACCATAAAAGTTTTTAGTTTTCCCTTGCATTAAAACAAGCCTTGCTTTCACATTTCTGTCAAGAGAATGGTTTATTTTAACTAAATGGAAATATTTAGAACATAAAGGACATTCCTGACAAGATTATAGTTTTTAATATGAAATGGATTTTGGATTTTAACTTCTGTTGCTATTTTAAATATTGATGTTTAAAATCGTGGGATTTGCAAAGCAGCTGCAATGCTGAAAATGTCTCCTGATTGCAGCTGGCTAATGAGAAATTCTGTTGACTTGAAGAGCACCAATTACCTTCTTACTCTTGTTAAGAAAATAATTATGTCTGCAACAATTTAGAATGATAAGACTATTGTGACAACAGGTGATAAGACTGAAAGAAGTAGTGAAACACTACTGTCAAACTATGCATAGTTTGATTTAAACAAAAAGGACATTGACTCAAACCTTTTGTTGTACAGGGAAGGAATGAAATGCACGAAATATGCTTAAAAAGCAAAGCTTTGTATCAGCATCCATCACTGGAAAGATCTCACCTGAGATTTTAAAAGCTTGCCACCCTGTGAAAATGGACTGCTGTGTTTTAACAGATGCTAAGAGGAGCACGTTTCCATGTACCCAGTCTTCTTCTGTAGTACTCCTGCCTTAGAATATTTAGTACAGTAAACATTGAGATTCGTTTTTAGTAAATGACTGCTGAAGCTATTTACAGTGTTTATAAAGTGTTGCCCTTAGGAATTGCATGGGTTGCAGGAAGAAGTCATGGTGGTTTTTAGCTTGAATAAGTTGATTTGAATCAATGATAGGTATCCTTGTAATGTTTTATGTAGCTCAAAGGATAAAGTAACCCCTCAAGCTACCTATCTTCTTATTTGAAATAAAAATTTGTGTGACTAATTGCATAGCATCATAGTTTGTATCAGTATACACCCACCAGAAACACTTGGATCACAAATACCCTATTTTCTCTGAGCTACAGTCAACATTTTGTTACCAGCAGATACAGTTAGCTTTCTAAGGTTTACCAAAAGAAAGGCTGAGGCTTGGATAATTTGTCATGGCATTGATCTTAAAAGTTGCCTTTTATTTATTTATTTCAATTTGTGTGAGGAGGTGATAGGTCTCATGATGGAGCAGCAATGAGATAAGCCAGGTCTGATAGTTGTCGCCCAGCATCCGCATTATGTTACTCAGAACTGTTTGACTGTTAGTCTGAAAACTATTTAAACAGAATGCACAGACCAGCACAGCTGGGACAGCATAGGAAGTCTCATGTTTTCTCCTTGTTTCCTTTTCTTTCTTTTACTTGAAGGCCTTGATATTTCCCTGTCCTTTCCTTTCCCTTCAAAAGACAACTTGTTTGTTTTGCCTGCCCTGAAGTAAACATGGAAGACACACACTTGCTTTGTTTGAGGACAGCTTCAGGCATAAGAAGAGGTACTTGTATGTGAGTGTGATGTGAAGGGCATGGTGCTGCCTGCTGCCATCCCATCAGTAACCCCATGGTGGGCTTGCTGTGGGAGCAGTGCATCAGAGAAGGTGGTGGGATGGGGTGGGGTGGCCTAGTAGATTTAGCAGGGGAAGTGCTCAGGGCAAGGATGTGCTAGAGTTAATCTGGACTGATAGCTTGGAAACTGGGAACTCTACAACTTGGAAATTGAGTATAAGCCCAGCCTGTCACAGAAATATCTGATATGATAGGGCTCAGTAAAACTTGTCCAATCATCTTCCGGTGGCAATAAAGTAAGTGGTGGTTATTTTACTCTGTGTGTGTGAAAATGGGGTGTTTTAATTACAGCTGTGCTTTAAGATGTTTATACTTTAAAAAAAAAAACTTTCAGAAGTGCTCTTGATGCCCAAGTAACCTGCTGTGTGGACAGGCCACTGTCAAACACCTCTAAATGAGCAGCAACACCTCCTGTTCCAGGTGTGTCGATGCAGTTGGTGGTATGATGAGTTTTATCCCCAGTCAAAGCAGTGATGAGTTACTTTTGCTGACTTATCGGTCTGAGTAGAAGCCGAGTCCAGGCTTGGCGTGGTGCTGCACCTGAACTAACATCCCTCCTCTCTCTGAGAGAGCTTTGCCTGCAAAGGATCTTCCAGATATGACAGAAATGTACTATGGATCAGGAGGTATAAACATTATATCCAGCGACACCCTGGATGCAGTAATTCCACTGAAGTGGAGGAAGGTAGTCTGTTTTTTCACTGACAGAGGTGGAAACAGAAACATCTTCCATTCAGTTTGAAACACTGTACAGCCCCTTCATGTAATTCTTTAACTTTACATTTTGCAGATACTTTATATAAACCTGCTTTATGTCTCTTCTAAGTGGCAGTTGGTATAAACATAGTATCATTGTATAGAATGAAACATGTGAGAAGTTCCCCCTTGGAAATGAAGGGAAGAGGTTATTAGAAACAACCTAATGAAATTAAAGTGCTGGAAGTGTCACACTCACTTCAAAACTTGGCACACCTGGTGCAGGGAAGTGCTGAAGCATGTTGGTGGATTAATTCCTCTGGTACTCCTATCAAAGGGAGATTTTGCTCAGCTTGAAGGGTATTTTCTTTCCTTGTCCTCCATGGCAGTTGTACAGTACAAATAGCAGCAGTAACACACAGTGCCATATTCTCTGCTGCTTCTTAGAATTAAGCTTTCTCACATTTCAGTGAATTAGGAAAATAAATCAAAATTTTAACTGACCAGGTTAGGTTGTCTTTTAAAGTTCCATAAGCTTTAAAAAGCTGATGCCTTCTCTTAATTTTCATTAGCAAGCTGGAACACTTGCCAGTCAGTATTTTTTGTGTATTAAGAAATGAAGTTGCTGAGTTTGAAGGTTTGAGTCCAGAGAACTGCTGTGGGAGCTCCCTCTTTCCTCTCTGGCTAGTACCTCGGTGACCAGTTGTTGCACTAACCCAGGCTAGATTTCAGAGGTCCAGGATTGCTGTCATTTTTCACAGGGTGTTGGTGGAAGCATGCCAGAATAATGGGTCCCAAAGGTATTATACCTCATTAGTTTTATGGTCCTTTGGCAGTATTTGAAGTTGGTTTTTTTTTAAGAGGAAGAACATGTTTATTATCATGGAACTGGGTGCGTGGCTTAAATGCTTCAGCTGGTTTTGGAAGATCACAACTTGCATTTCTTTTCGCTGAACTCAAATTGCAAAAGCCTGGTTGCCAGTGAAGAAGATGTGAGTAACCTTTGTAACATAAATGTAGCTTTTGTAGCTTTTCCAAGATCTATTTTCTTTTCAAAAAGCTGCCTCTTTCTCCTTCCAGTCTCCAAAGAATGTTGCTGGGGCAGGATAACACATGTGCATGTGTGAAATATTGCTCTTCGTCTCTCAACCTAGATAAATATTTAAACATTCGCAGCTTGCCTACGTATATGCTCCTAAAGGAATGGTTTCCTGAATCAGGATTTAACAGATTATTTCTGAGGTTATGCTTATTCTGGAATTTAGAATCCATTATTGCAATATGTGGATCCTCCTGGTTCTATACTTTATTTTCACATGGGATTTCCCTGCGAAGTGGCGCAGTTTGAGAAGGGCAGAGATCTCCACTTCCAAAAAGAAGTTATAGTGCTTATGTTGGATTGGGTATTGGTAAACCAAACATAGGAGTCTAATTCCCAGGGTGTTAGATTTACTGAGTTTCTTAGGCAGTGCAGGGAGGCTGTAGGTGTTCTGGAATTGCCTGTGCTGGCCAAGGGGACCTCTTCTCTGGATGTGTTCAGGGATACTGCAGAGCAGTTCAGTTCTAGAAATGTGCTATTTTGGGATCCTGCACAGGGACTCCGAGCTTCACGTTCAGAAAGCTGATGTGTTGTTAATTAGAAGCTTAATTTCTCATAGATGTCAGTGGATGTCTAGAGTCAATATAGTAATTAGAATGTCACAATGCCTTAATGCAACAAATTCAGAGAATAGTAAAATTTTTTTTAAAGAAACAGGAGGTTTTTTGATATATTGATTGTGATTAATTGATTAATACAAAGCTAAGTTAGATAATCAGGTCTCTTGGTAAGGTTTTAATACTCTTTTTACTTTTTGCTATGCTGCCATTGTACTTGAGCTTCAAAGTCCCAGTTGTTTGGCACCATGGGGAGTTTGTGGCACTGAAACTCCTCCTTTGCTTCATTTGTAACACTGAACTCTCCATCCATGCTGGCAGAAAGATTTGCTGTTCCCTACAGAAATGTTCAAACATGTGACTTCCTTTACTATAGAAAAGGTTGGACCCATCTTCATGTAATTTGCATCAGTGATTCAAGAAAAAATAGAAAGAAAGCTTTGCTGAAAGTGCCTTGTGGTTTGCTCTGTTTTATCTGTTTTATCATTATTTTTTACAAGTAGCATGTGCAAAGTTCTTCATATCATCAAAGATGTAATCTAGACTTTACAAAGTAATGACAGGGAAATTAGAATTATTACCCATTTTAAACCATGATATTTTTAAGACACATTGTTACTGTGATTTTTGTGTTTTACACTACTTTTTTTCAAAATTTGTAGTTCAGAGATTTGAAACTTCATTTAAATATGTTAATCATTTTTAGCAGAATGTGTGTGAGAGAAAAAGGTGGTTTTCTTGAGTGACCCATGAAGCTTTCAAAGAGCTGCTCAGTAGGTCCTTTCCAGCTGGTGCTGCAACTGTGTTTGGTTTTCCATATAGCCAAAAATTCTGTTCTGTTTTAAAATTTAAGTACAGTACAATTCTGGCATTTGTTTCCTCCATCCATTTCCAACTTTTTGACAGCTGAAAAAGCATTTTATTCTCTGATTCAGTTGGCTTCCTTCAGGTGGTTATTAATATTTTTTCTTTGAAATCATAGCAAGACCCTTGTTGCTGTTGTTTTTCTGTGATGCCATTACTATTTGCTAATGATATATGCTGAGTGCCAGATAAAATGTGGGGTATTTCTGCAGGACAGGATGAGAAAAAGGTATTAAAAATAATGTAAAAACATTGTTTTCATATGTGTAGCAGACTTGACTTCCTCTCTATTCTTTGAATATTTTTAGCTAAGCTTTTTAGAGATTATTTCTTATAATGCAATTTCATTTAACCAATTTGTGGATACTTATTATGATTATAGGAATGTATGGATGGCTGAGGCAGATTTTCACCCAGTCAAAGGTGCTCACCTGAATTGGTGACATTAGAAGCCTTGTTCTAGAAGCTCCACTGTAGTAATTGGAGATGGCAACAGAGATCTTGGATGAGCTGAGTTGCTCTGTGGCAGAAGTTCTGAGTGGTAGAGAGGACCCCCATTGCCTGGGCTGCTTGCTCACGCATCTCTGACTTAGGGCAAATCCGGGCTGTGATCATTGATCTTTATTGTTGATTTGTATTGTTCTAATTGGAGCATTGGTGCCCTGAAGCTATTTCATAGCAGCCTCCACTTGGAAAATCTTAAGCTATTTATTACCTTCTTTCTTCTAATTGAATTCTTGAGACTTTGAAAAAATTTTAACGTGCTGGATAGATTGAATGCCTGGCTGAAGAGTATCTGATTCAAACCAGTGACAGAGAATGCCAAGTCCAGACAGCATTTAGCATAGGAATAAATGTCAGTATGATGCATACCTAGAGCCCGATTTTGGAGATACAGTGTGACCTTCAAACTAGCCATGCTGTGAGACTTCTGGTTATGGAGTAGGCAGTCACAAGTAAAAGGAAATGCTGACCAGATTGCTGGCTGGGAGGCAGTGAAAGAACCTACAAATCCCACATAAAAACTCATCAACAAGTTGCGAGGGAGACTGAAACAGATAGGAGGGAAAAGCTTTGTAGTGCTCTCAGCTCTGTTTTTTCTCAGATTTTTGCAAATGGATGGGCACTTAATTTTCATTTCTGTGTATTCTCAGAATTGGTTGAGGTCTTTCCAGTTTTGCCATCTGCACCACTGAAACCCAAACTGTCATAACAGATCACTGCCTTCTTGACATGTATTAGGGTCCTTTCCTTATCAAAAATGTATGCACGTATAAAATCTTTGGCTGAGGTACTGGATTGGGTTTCCCCCTCTCCTCTCCCCAGTTAGCATTTATCATTATGAGAAGTGTACTGTGGAGTAAACGATTTGAAACTGTGCAGAGTGTTAGTATGAGGCCATTTATTTATATAAAAAATATTCTGAGAAGAGTTTCATTCCCCCCCCCCCAATATATTGTGTTAATGGTTTTCACCATTAACAAATGTATTTTTCTAAAATAATCAAATACCTGATTTTTATTTTCTGTCTTTTTCTTTGTTTTCCCATTGACAACTTTGAAGGGATACAGAATGCAGATCAAACACTCTTGGTGTGCTGAGATGCATTTGGTAGTCTGATACCCCTCAAAGACTCGTTATACGATGGAAGACACAAGGGAGGGGTTTGGAGTAAAGTTTGCTTTGGTCTCCTAAATAAAACAGTCTACTATTGCAGTTGTTAATCAGGTAATCAGAATCTGTAGCCTAATATCTGATCTAACTTTTACTCTAAATATTAAAAACCTCTAGGGGAAAAACTACACAAGTGAAATACCATTTGTATGGAAATACAGCAAGTTTATTGCTGATCCTGTGAATCTTCTGCATGTACATTAGCACACAGCTAAACTTTCCAAATGCAGGCATGATCTCCTTCCCTACAATTCCATACTTGTATCTCATTTAACTGAGGCTTGTATCTCCCCCCACTCCCAAGTTGCATACAGCTCTTTTAACATTCCTTTGAAAAGGAGAATTGGTGAGCATTAGTAAGTAGAGTATCTTGTGCTTTTGGATAAACCTCACCACTCAAAACCATTTCATGTTTCTTCCTCAAAATACCAGAATTTTAAAACTTGCTGAAGTTGGGATATGCCAGGAGGTTTATTCACATATTAACCAAAGGTTAATGTTACAAGGTTTTTTTACAAGGGCTTTTGTTTTTCATAGACCACCTTTAAGATGAAAATCACTGTGTAAATATATATTTTGTTGTAGTAACATAGTCATTTCAGTCAGGTTACCTTCATTGGGGTACTGTCTCAAAATCTAAAACACCTATTCAGTCTTTTCTGAAATACTAGAGGATGTGTTCAGAAGTCAAATGGAAAGATACTTTTTAAGACTTAGTACATGAATCCTGGTCAATGTTGCTTCTTAGTGGGTTTCTTGTTTGTTCTAACCACAATTCAATATCTGCTAATATGACTTTGACCATATTGTTTTCTTTCTTTTGTGGCAAAAGCTCAGCATAAATAGCAAGCCAAGTAGACAACCTCTTGGTACAGAATGCTTCATTTTGCTAGATGGAGTAATTCTTCCATTGTAAATACTTGACTCTTTAAATACTGGAAACTGTCCAAGAATTGGAGAGACTTGTTAAGGCATGGATGTTACAAAGACCACTTTTAGCAGCTTACAGACAAGAAAAAAAGATGTAAGACATGCTAAAATCATACAGGCTAGTCCCTTTGCATGCATCTATTCTTTTGGTTTCAGCAGTAGGTTAATTCATCATCATTAGTAGATAAAAGCTCTGAAAAGGACTAGAAGAATGGTGCTTGCTATTGGGTTTTACTAGGAGCATTCAGCTACAAAAAAAGAGAGATTCAGCAGTATAGTCAGCTCTCAATTATCCAGCACAATGAGGCTGGCATGGGCTAGCTCACATAAAGCAAAAACCACAGCTAATTCAATACATATGTATTAGACTATAAACCCATAGTTAATACATTTACCTTTGGAAAATTTGTAAGCAGATTTCCTTTCAGCAGGAGGTTTAAAAAAAAATTAAAAATTAAGTAGGTGGAGTTCAGCCTGATGTAAGAGGCCTTTATCCTGTGTTTCATTCTCTGTGGCCTTCTCCATGGGCTGCAGGGGCATCTTTCTCTCCAGCACCTGAGGCGCCTCCTCCCCCAACTTCCCTGGCCTTGGTGTCTGCACAGTTTCTTACATCCTTTCACTCCCTTCTCTGGTGGCAAAAAGTGTCTGCCTGTGGGTTTTTTCCTCCTGTATGTGATTCCCAGAGGCGCTGTGACCATCGCTGATGGGCTCGGCCTTGGTCAGCAACGACTCCGGCCTTGAGCCGGCTGGTGTTTGCTCTGTGGGGCCTGCAGAGAGCTTCTGGCTGCTTCTTGCAGAAGCCACCCCTGCAGCCCCTCTCCTCCACCAGAACCCAGCCACACAAAACTATGACACCTTTTTATTTAGTAGTACCTTAATTTGAACCTCAGTTAAGTTTTGAAATATTGGAAGGGATTGTCCCTGCAGTGATGGACATACTCTACAGCTCTGTACTGAAAGGGGAACTACCTGCATCATCCTAGTTAGTTCTTCCTGAAAATAAACAATATCATAGAATCATAGAATGGTCTGGGTTGGAAGGGACCCCAAGGATCATAGAGCTCCAACCCCCCTGCCACAGGCAGGGCCACCAACCTCCAGGCCTGGATTTACACAAGGTTGCCCAGGGCCCCATCCAACCTGGCCTTGAACACTTCCAGGGACAGGGCATCCACTACTTCTCTGAGCAGCCTGTTCCAGCACCTCACCACTCTTTCTGTAAAAAACTTCCCCCTGATATCTAATCTAAATCTTCCCTCCTTTAGCTTTAATCCATTCCTCCTTGTCCTGCCATTGTCTGCTCTTTTAAAAAGTTGAATCCCCTCCTGCTTATAAGCTCCCTTCACTTTTGGAGGAATTACTTTGTTATGTGGGAATGCAGTCTGGGCCCTTGGTTAAATATGAACTGGCTGGTTTCCTCTCTGTATTCTGCCTGGCAGAATGTGATAAGGTTTCACCACCTCCCTGCACTCTTTTGGCACGTTGCTGTTGGGTTTTGATTTGCTGGTTCAGGAAAGAGAACTTCCCTTGAAGAGTTACTACAGACATGTAAATGCCTTTCTCAGAGTTGGGACTTCAATTCCTCACTGCACACGACGTGATCTGAGGTGGGGAGCAGAGTGACATGTGCTGCTGGCCGCTTTGACACACGTCAAAAAGAAAGTCACTTTATCAACTCTTTATACTCTTTAGGTTTATTTTCAGAGACTCTCTGTAATAGATGAATGTAATTCCATGACCAAAGAGCAAGAACAAACCATAATAAATCAGTTTTGATTACTTGCTACTTGGACCTTGGAATAAAATGGCTGTAAAAGTTCTAAATAATTTAACTAATGCAGAGCTGAAATAGCAGCCTGTCTCCATTGCCTGGAAACTGGTGAAGATAGAATCCAATTTGGTTATGACAATACAGTGTTCTTTATACCTTCATCTGCAAGCTCTGTAGTTAGCTTTTAACAAGTTGGATTAATACAACTCAATTATATTTAGATAATCTTCACAGCAGACAGTGTACTGTAATTAATGACAACTATTATTGAGCATTAGTCTTCCAACACAGCTGTGTGTGAAAGGTTCCCAGATCCAAACTGCTTTCCAATGTACTGGATTAAGTCCTCAAGGGGGACTGAAAACCCATTGAGGTTCCAAGATGATGCAGAGCATTTGTTGGGCAGAGCTGGAGAAGGTTTCTCAGAAAACTAAACATAGCAGAGCTGCATCATAATTCAAATTCTGCTTTTGACTGATTTTCAGATTTAGATTAGCACATCCTTGTTGCAATCTAAAATATTTCTAGATAAAATTGTGAGTGGAGGTCTCACAAAGTGAGAAGTTGTGGTTTTTAATCACAGAGTCGGCCAGTTGGCATCTTTTAACACCTCAGCAAGTGGATAAGGGAGTAGGCAAAAAAGAAATCCAGAGGAGACTTTCCCACCTGACTAAATTAAGCTGAAATCTAGAATTTCCAAATGACAGAAGGGTGAGGTTATTTACTTAATTTTTTCTCTTGCAGATGAAATTTCCAAAACTCTCAAAGGTAGCTTTCAAAGCTTTGGCAGGTGATGCCATGTTTCAGGACAGTTATTAGGCCTTTCAGTGCTTTTCCCAAGCCAGTTCTCCTCCCATCTCTGTAAGCATGCAGATGCAGGGTGCAGATTCAGGTTACAGCTGGAGCATGGGCAATGACAGTAAATGGAGGGCCTTGTATTCTTCTCCAAAGCTTCTTCCTCCCCCCTCCAGTACATCAGCAGTAGTGCTAGTCTGACCCCACAGTGAACTGGAAGCATAAGGTGTGCCCCTTCCCAACCAGCTCCTCTTACAGGGGGGTGATGTCAGGTGGTGTGGAAACCAGCCTGGGCTAACTCAACTCATCTTGGGCTGGCTGCTTGGGGAGATTGACTCTGGCCTGGCCAGAACATACCAGTTCAGTCAGTTTTAGCTGCTTTGCTCTTCCAGGTTCAAAGATTTCCTTGAAGGATAAGACCCTGAAATCATATGTGGCAATCCAGCCACCCCATCACCATGCTCAGCTTTGTCCATGTGATTCCCCCTCAGTATCTTTTCTGAGGTGGACAGTGAGCTGCAGAGCACTGTTTGCTTTAGAAAAGACATCAGTCCATGCAGTGTGTGATGAGCTACTGTATAATCATCATCATGGCACTTGTGTTAACACATGATGGTGTTTTGATGGGGGTTTTTTCATTTTCTTAGTGTTTCAAATTTGTTCTGTTTAGTTTCACCTATGCATGGAAGCCGATAGAACACAGGTTACCCAGGGTATTGGGGGTGTATGTGCTTTGTACATGAGCATAACTAATTACGTGGAGCTCCATCTTCAAGACTAAGTGCATTTATGTTCTCTGATGAACCTGGCTGCACTGAGGAAATGGCATTCTAGCCTCTCCAAACACTTTTCATGTATTCCAACTGGCTCAAGACTTTTCTTTTGAAGATTTTCTTTCATTCAGAAATGAGATTCAATGCAATGCATTCTAGCCTAGCTTTTCTCCCTACTGTTTTCTTTTGGGATTACTGTTTGGTCATTGTCTGGCTCAGGCCGTACTCAATTGCCCTTGTAATTAGTGTGTAGCTAATAACCATGTACTGACTAATCATGTCTGCTCTGGTTTTCTGGGATTGTTTTGACTCTTTCAGCTCCCACTGACTTTTTGGGGGAGTTTTTTGACATTTAGCACTTCTGAAGCCAGCGTATTTCAGTTATGAACAGGCTGCTGCTGTGTTAAGTCATAGCCATTAAGTGATAGGGTTATACTGACTAAGTATGATAGCCTCAAATGTAAGTGTCGATATTAAGGTGAGACACCCTAAGACCCCTTTATGGATGGTGATGCTCTATCACTGTTTTCCTGGAGTTCCCATGCAGTGCGTTTCACCTTACGGTGGATATGTGTTCAGAAGATTCATTGATGCCATGAGAAAAGTGGAAGTAGGTCACAAGTTGAGTTTTGATTAGGTTTCTAATCTAATTTCTTGGAAAATTGGTCTAAGTGTCTGTAGAGAATGAAGTGTGTAAAATTTGGGCTTTAAATCTGTGTTTGTCTCTGGAAATGGAAGTTGCCAGACATAAGGAGACATCACCTCCATCCGATGTTGAAATCAAGAGAAACATTTTTAAAGTATAAATTCTTAGATGCACATAAAATTTTCTTCATGCCCTGATGTTTAAATATTTCAGCTATACAGGAATGTGAATATTACCACTATATCATGCTATGAAATCATCTGCCCATAAGGTCAGTGTTTTCGTTAGTGTTTGAAGACTGGCAGTAATTGTGAGGTTTCTTTCTTCTACCCTTGTAGACCAGGCTGTGCTCCTTATTTCCTCTGTTGTTCCTGGAAGTGGCCAGAGTCTCCTGTCTTAACTTTGCACATTCTGTTTGACAAGTTCAGTCTCTTGTTGGGCTAGATACTTCATCTTGTAATAAAAAAAAGAACCAGTTTACCTTCCCTAATCCAGATTCTGATTTGTTTCATAGTGTGTTTACAAGTTTGCTTAAAGCTGCAAAGAACCATGTGTGTAGTTCTTGGCTGTCACTAGGCAAGAGGATGAAATTAAAAGCCACTCCCTTTTCAGTCCTAAAGGATTTTCTTTCCAGCAGTCTTTTAAGATAGGTACCACTGGTAGCAAATCTCTAGTGCTTCTTATTTGTCCAAGCTTGATTAATATTTAAGTGTCTCTGGCAGAAATAAAAAGTCAATGGAAGTTCCTCCTTACTGTATGTATAAGGAATATAAAGTGGAAAATCAATGCACAACAATTGTAGGGTTAAATTGAAGACCTCTAACTTTTTAAGATTCTTCTCAGTTCATTCACTTCAATATCAATATTACATTATTAGTAGAAGCATCATTTCCAGTATGTCTCTCTGAACTTGAAATAAAGTGCATGTGTTACAACTTATGATAGAATAGGTGGTTATGGAATGTGGAGCAGGAGGTAGATTCATCCCCTGGGCTGTGACACCTCAGAGCTGAAGCTACATGTTGGGTTTTCAAGAGGAACCACATTTCTCAGTGGTTAAAACTGCTAAAGGCTAAGTATAGGCATAAGTGCTTGCAAGATTTCAGGTGAATGTGTAAGGTCTACATTGTTCCATATGGGTTTGACATTCTGTTAATGAAGACTGACTTTTTCTCACCTTTCTCCTAGGTGTTTACCTCCCATGGACCAACTGTGGTCATGCCAACCTGGTTCTGTTCTCGAGAATGGTTTTTTCACGTGGGAAAATTTGATGAGGGTGGAAAGGTGAGTGAGTGCTGCAGATGGTGCAGGTCCAGGAACAGTCTCTTTGCCTAACAGCCTCTGAAAGCCTGTTTTTAAGAAATGCTAGGCAAAGGGGTATAGATAAAAACTGAGGTCTAAAAAATACGGGTTATGTCACATACATATGTTGTGTTTATGGGGCTCTTTTTTAAACAGTCATTAATCCAGTACAGTTGTTTTGGGGCAACTCTGGTGACTGAAAGACATAACTGAGATGGGGTTTGTAGTCACATCTAACACATTTGTTAGGTATGTCAGCAAAGCTGGAAAACTGAAATAAGGGTTCAGACATTCAAGCTCCTCTTCAGTCCCTGAAATAGATGCAGCAGATCTGAGAGCTAAACAACAGCCAGCTCAGACTTTGTCTTATGAACCATCTTTGAAAGGTAAGGTAGATTTGATGAAAGAAATTGGAAGGAAGACAGGTGAAGTGTGGCAAAGAGCTGGTAATAGTCTCCTAAGGGGAAAAATTTACATCCCTAAGATGAAGAAATCAGGGAGGAGGGGAGGTCACGCTGTGCCACGCAAAACAACTATCATTAAATCTCATTTATCCACTTGTCTCATATCCACTTGTCAGTCTTAGTTCTCAGATGTGGCCTTGGAAGATGTTAAGTAACTTTTCCTCAAGGGTCAGGAGGATCTGAGAGGAAACAGAGAGGTTATGAATTAAATGACTGTTACCTGAGAAGCGTTCCCCTGCTGACAGCGTGGTGGTCTTTTTCTTTATAGGTTTCCTGTATGAGTTCAATTGGGTTGCTTTAAACTCATCAGCATGGTTATGGAATAAAGTCTTGAGATGTCTATTGGCAGTATTTATTGCAGTAGGAGTAGAAATATGTTGGCAAATAAATCTAATCCAGATGCATTTGGATCTGTTCTCTAGTTTTGGACCTGAGGTTTTGCTTCCAGTGGTTTTGGTGAGATTTTAAGGCTGGAATGGGTGGTTCTGATTTTTTTTGTTTTTTTAAAGCCTCCATTTAATAGCACTCTAAAAATAAATCTGCTAAGACTATTTCCTATTTTATTATTTAAACTACAACATACTATGATTATTTTTCTTTTTATAGCCTCTTAATGGAGCCGCCCTCTGCCATGCAGTGTGTATATATACATAGACATACACACACATGTTTATGTATGTGTGGGGATATACAAATATTATTCTTTGGGCTGCCAACAAAATAATAATTTGAAGAGACGGCAGACAGAGCCCAGAATTGTTTAGAGTGGTGAGAAGATTTGCTCTTAATTACGTGGTGGATGAATGGAAGAGCTGGGAATAGTGCCTGGCTCCCAATATGCTCTACATTCACTGACCCATGCTTGCTCTTTCTTTTTTTATTATTCTTCTTTATCATTGTATTTTCATTCTCTGAAGAATGTTTGACTTAACTTCTTGTGCATTGTTAGTAAGCTCAAAAAAGAAAGTGAGCGAGCTAAAACATAACAACAACAATAGAACAGCAAGCCTAATGATAAAGTTCAAGAGGTTAAGTTAAACAGCCTATTGTTCTGTGCTTTTTTCCTTTTAGTTTTGATTTTGGGTTTTTTCTTCTCTTTGTTCTATTTTTGGATGATTTGTTTTGTTTTGCTTTATATATATAATTGTATAGGGACTATACCACTGGTTATTCAGCTCTAATATGCTGACAGTCCTAATGATTTTTCAGACACGATGCATGATATGTTCTTCTAGTTTTAAAAATTATCAGTGATACGTTAAACTTTTTGTTTGCCCCTACTGAGAAGTGTCCACCATGCCAAAACTCAAACCCTGGCAGATTCAGAACACCCTCAAAAAATATCCTGCGAACAAGGGTATGTGACAGATCTGAACA
Source organism: Zapornia atra (assembly GCA_013400835.1). NCBI lineage: Eukaryota > Metazoa > Chordata > Aves > Gruiformes > Rallidae > Zapornia > Zapornia atra. Next base: position 75,335 of record VZTU01023082.1, read on the forward strand.
AAGCAAGGAACTCATTGGTTATGTAGGTGTAGAGGACACAAAGTCCTAAATCTTTTAGCATTTAGCACTGTAAATTACTTAGTGTCGATCTAATTCATTCATTTTCTTTCAAAATACTTTCTCCATGTATCCACAGAACTGTTATAAACTAATCCAGAGTACTCTTAAAAGTCCTCTCCAGGCATGTGTATGCTGTGACCTGTGATCTGACTATGTTAATATGATCACTTCCATCTCCATTTTTCGGGTTAGTATTTAGCAGTGTGACCTGTAAGTATCACATTGCTGCAAGTAAACACAGAAAGAGGCCAACAAATCTCCCCATTTCAGCTTTCTCCATTTGTGAAACTCTTTGCATGCCAAAAAGCTGCGTTTCTCATCTGGAATTAAATCCAAACACCTGTTCTTCATATTTCAGTGCTTGGAACAAATGGAAGATAATTCTTCCATGGAATAAATGGTGATTTGATGTTTATGTTAGTATGGGTGGACCGATAAAATACAAATAGCTAAGTTAGGATTTAATTATTTTTTTTAATTACACATAGATGCGTGTGATGCACGTGTCTCTTTGTCCATGCAGGCATTATGTGAAACAGATTTTTAAAAAATCTGTACAGAATGTTTTTTAGAAATAAATCACAGAATCCCAGAATCATGGGGGCTGGAAGGGACCTCCAGAGAGCATCAGGTCCAACCCCCTGCCAAAGCAGGGTCCCTAGGACAGTTCGCACAGGTCGGCATCCAGATGGGTCTGGAATATCTCCAGAGATGGAGACTCCACACCCCCCTGGGCAGCCTGACCCAGCGCTCCCTCACCCTCACCATGAAGTTCTTCGTCATGTTGGTGCAGAACTTCCTACGCTCTAACTTCAGTTTGCATACAAACCCAATGGACTTGCCATTGCAGCCGACTGACCTTGTGTACTTCTACCAAAACATATTCTTCAGGTGGAGAACAGGCTTTGTTTGCTATTCATGTCCAGATGGAGACTACTGGGAAGGCACATTATTTGTCTCTTGGCACGTTGTCTTTTTATTCTAGTCACTTGGATGTAATGGCACTAAGAAGAAACAATTAGCTTGTTGGTTTAGATAAACACTCCAAGAAATCTTGAGGACATTAAGAACTGTAGATATGAGCCTTGCTTACCTGCAGACTCCATCCAAATGTGGCAAATTGTACAGTCTTGGCTTTATTTGAGCAGTATTACTCTTGACATCACAACTGTAATATGCCACACTTGTTTCTTTCTCTAGAGTTTTACTGCAACCTGGTCCCAAATTTCCTGTCACCTCTATATTTAACCTTCCTTTTTAAGTGTCTGAAAACTAAAAATGGCACGACAGCACTGAAGTTCTGAGCTAATCTCAAAGTGTAAACAGGGGGAAATTATTCTTAATGAGCCCCAGATGGACCAGCATATTATAAACCACCTTTCTGAGTACAAACTGTGGCTCCGAACAAAGTGTTGGGAGCTCAGTTTTGATCTATTTTTGTGATAAAAGGTCACAAAACCCACAAACTGAGGAGGTGTCAAAATCTTCTTTGGTGCACAGGAGACTGGAGCACACACTGCAAAGCTCTGAGATAACTTTGTAGGCTTATTAGGTGCTGACTAATGTGTTTTCTCATTTTTCTCTGCCAGAGCACACAAATGTCACTCCCCCTAGAAAGGCAAGCAGTTAAATAATTCCTGAAAAGTGGAAGGCTAAGAAGGAATTTGGTTTACTTGAATATGAATTAAAATGTGGTCAGTCTGTTGAATAACCTATCAAGGTGCTCAGGAAAAATCCGGATGAACCACAGGCACTGATATTTTTGGCTTGGTGTAGCTAAGACTGAGCAGAGGGCAGTACTTGATCTAAAAAAGGAAAGAAAAAGTGATGGAGTCAATGTTTAATTACACTTTATGGGCTACTTGGAAATTCACCCCATACCCTGTGTCTAATGACATTTTTTCCTATTCTGTTATTAAATAACATTTAGGATTTACCACCTCCCTTTCCTCTGGCTTCCCATCATCTTTGTATAACTGAATTTTTCCATGCCAATAGCTTTGGATGAAAGGAAGCTTTTGAAGCTGCAAACGTTTCACCTGGTTAGCAGTAACATGGTAAAGGGAATGATGATTTTGCATATGGCTCTGGATGCTGGTTTGGAACGGGGCAGGTGCAAGCTGTGTTTTTCACTGGGAGTTGTAGCCAGCTGCTGATCAGCACAACCTCGAGGGAGGCTGGCCAGTGAGTTTATCCCTTAGAACAGCAGAGCATATAGACTTAGGTTTTGCCTATAATGTGGAAAAGTCTGTCTGTAGTCCAATAACATGTAAACTGTGCTATTTAATTGTATTTATTAATGCTGAAAACTATTTATGTGGTAGCCTATTGCTGAAATGCTGGATTGTTAATTGATACTTTTAGCTATGGATATTAATCTCCCCCAAATACATTAAAATATCCCGTTAGTGGTTAAACAGCTTTTTCTTTGAGAGTTGTGGTGGTTGAGGGCGATTCCTGGTGTTTAAAATGCCATCTGGATCCAATAATATGTCTCAATTGGGAAGAAACGCTTGTTCTGCAACAAACTTACACACTCAAGAGCCGTAGGAAGTCCCATCCCTGCAGGATCTGTAACACAGTCAACATCTTTCCTCCCCTGAAAAATGCACGCCCATGCTGCTCCTTTGTAATGTGAGAGGCCACTGCTGAGCAATGTGAGGCACCTGCTCCTTCCTGGGGGTTGGATGTACTTTATTTCAAAGTATTTCTGCCAGTTAAAGTAAAGCAAAAGAGCACTTGGGAGCCAAACAGGGTTTTGAAAGAGCTTTTGCTGCAACTCTCAATAAACACCGGTTATCTTGAATAATCTAAATGCTTATCCACAAGAAAATGAGTTGCAGAGATGTGTGTGATGTAATCATATATCTGGATCAATGTACCGTTGCTGCAGGAAGCTGATAGGTGGCGATTTGTGCCCTGCCTGCTGCGGCCTAGTGTGTGACTGGACAAGAGAAAAAGGTTTCAGCTTTGCTGCTGACACTCAGTATTTCCATCCAAGTCCAGAGTAAGAAAAAGATCGAAAGGGCTTCAAGATAAATAGAGAGAATTTGAATTTGTGTTTTTCTTGTATTTTTGATGGCTGTGGTTGCTGTTTGCCACACTTGCTTCCCTCAGATTTTGTTTGTGGCTTTCAAAGTAGGTTCCTATAAAGCATAAATTGTATGAAGTTCTGTAAGTTTTTTTCTGCGTCACAGCTCAAACTGGAAGTCAGACAACTATCTACTGAGGCTAACAATAGCTACAGATAAGCTGTTCTTAGCAAGCAGTCAGATCAGAAGCCATTTTATTCAGAATCTGTGAGTATGGCCCACATCAGGGTCTTCAGTCAATCTGTCATGGAGTGAAGCCTGGAGCTGCAAAGTAGAGAGCTTGATTTGGTTCTGACCTTTCCCAAGATACATATAGTCAATTGAGTGTTTTGGATTTGTTTTCTAGGGTTCAAAGCTTTTGTTGTCTCATTTCTCTTCCCCTTATTTGCTCAGTCTAGTAGGTATGAGAAACTGTCGCTAAGCCATGTTGCTGTTGTAACTAGAAGGCCAGAAGATACCACAGAAGGATTTTGTGTCCAGCACTTCAATCAGAGAATCTCCTTTTCTTAGTTATGGAAGAAACTCAGAAGCTGTGCTAATGGGGAAAAAAATAGATATTTATATTTAACTTGTGCTCTTACTGTTTTTCTGTGTTGAAATAGAATAGCTAATGTTGAGGTTTATGCCCATTATTCACATACCTGATATTGCCTACAGAAATTCCTTCTTTTACCTTTCCTTCACAACTGTGTCATGTTATCTTTCAGCTTTTTATTGATGCTACACTTAAATATTTTATTTGGCCCACTTGGTTTTGTATATCACAGATTTGTAGCCTGATAAAATCATATGACCTTTTAAACATTGGGTTTGAGGAGAGAAAAACCCGTATTTAAACATAGAAAAATGAAATGTTCTAGCCATATTTCAAGAAGCTGCACCATGGCAAAATGTAAATAGGTTCTGCTTTGTTGCCTTCAGTGTAGGGCTGTATCTTTGAAGATGGGTTTATGCTTCCATATGATATGCAACTGAATATTGTGTGCCATAAGACTGCCCTTCTAACACTGCATTCCTGGCATGGAGATTTTTCTGGGTTTTGTTTGCTCATTGCATCTGTAGCATTTCCTAGAGCCTGATAGATCACAGTTCTAGGAGATTTTTTTCTTGCAGTGTTTCAGTGGTATTACTTGCAGTCCCATGAGGAAGAATTTACCGTGGAAATAAGTTGCAAGGAAAAAAAATACAAGTTTTGTTTTCAGATGTTCCCTCATTGAGGAGGGAAGGGCTCTTATTTTAATTAAGGGTCTCTTATTCAGGGGCCTGATTCACCTTGCTTAAGTGGAGACCAGTATATGTATTTGTATGGCAGCCAGAGAAAGAAGGATAATTCTCATAAAACGAAAAGCCACTCTTCTGAAGTCACCGATCCCTTTCCGAACACTATTCAGTTACTTGCCTTTTCAGGCTTCATGAGCTGTTCAGCAGCTGGGTGTCTGACTTTTGGGACTAACAGCTTTATATCCCTGTCAAAATGAGATGATGTTAGCTTTTCCACTTCTCTCCTTTTGGTCAGCTGTACTTCATTTTTAAATAGCACCACTTGCTTTTCTAATAGCTTTGTCTTCTCTACAGATATCTTTGTTTAATGGCCCATGAGATAACTTCATGGAGACAGAAAAAGTATGAATAGAATGATCTTAAACCTTATTCATTTGGCAGAAAAAGAAAACGTATCTTCAGATGTAACTGTGAATAGTGGTTTGAAGTAACTGCTTCTCTTCCAGGGTGTGCCAGAAGATCTGTTGTTTTTCTATAAACATATCCAAAAAGGTGGTGAAGTCTTTCGAGTGAACCATTGCCTCCTGCTGTACCGTTACCATCCACAGGCTGCAACTCATTCCATCCTAGAGTAAGTTGCATTTTTTTGGTAGAACTTAAAATAGCTTCACCTTGGATCATTGGCAGAAAAGTCTCTTCCAGACATCACACAGCAGAAATCGTTGTGTTTAAGTTGTGTTTGATTGTGTGTTTTTAAAAGAAGGCTAAAAAGCAGGTGTGACATAGCATGTTGGTAGTATCCTCTTTTAATGATTTTTTTTAAATGTTTTTTTGTTCTTTCTTGTTATAATTTGCTTTTGAGTAACACACTGCAATGCTGGAGTTGAAATGTTGAATTGAATAAACTCTTCAGTTCAGATCCTGCTGCCCACACCATCAGCATACCTGTGCTAATGATTTAGTGAGGCAGGGATGGCTTTGGGGGCATTTTAACATTTGACCAATACTCTAAGAAATTGTTCTGTCTTTGCAACTGCTCTTGAAATGATTTCCCAATAGGTATTGTAAGAGGAGTGAAGCTTTTTTCTGCATTACATCAGTAGTGTTTTCTCAACTTCCAGTTACCATCCCTTCAGCTGAGACAGTAAATGATCACATGAGATCTCATAATCTGCCTCAATAACCTTTCTGGTTATTTAAAGCATCTGAGTTTCCTGCCCTTGAAGCAGATTAAGAATACTTTGTATGATTATGTGTCTCATTTGCTAAACATGGCCAAAGCAGGCAGTGAAGCAGTAGCTTCTTCACACAATTGCAGGAACGTATTTGAAACATATTATAGTGAAACTTTATTGGGGTTTTTACTTAGCATTTTTAATACATCAAGTTTTGAGTCTCATTATTTGCCATGTGAACCATAATGTTAAAGTTTTGGGGTTTTTTTAATTTTAAAGCTTAATTTCAAATGAACTCTTATTTTTAAAACAAACTTGTAGTATCAACAAAAACCTCCTCTTGAAAAAACCCATTATAACTAAACCTTCCATCTGATAATGTGCTGCACTTAGATATATTATTTTCCTATTTTAAAAGATCTAAACCATCTAATTCATATAAATGAGGTTTGAAAAATACCTGAGGATATGTAGGAGTAATTATCTCAGGTGCTTCCTTCTAAGCTATTGCCTACTGCTTTTGCAGCCCTGGTCTTCCCTTAAAGAAAATGTTAAATTGTTGATTGCTGGTTTCTCTACATGCTCATTTTACCCATCAAATGTGTTCTTCACTATCAGAAGTCCTGCAAGCAGAGCCAAAGCTGTTTCTTTCTCATTAACAAATAGATATGTGATATTTACTATCTGTTAGGAGTCCCACACCAGAATTGCAGTGGTAATTGAGCGAGCTGTTTTCTTACTGATTCGTGGTATACACTTTTCAGTCAGTCCTACTTGAATGGCTTTTTAGAACTGACTGGTAAAACTAAACAGTTTTATGGGCATTATATTGTATTACTGTAAATACTGCAGTATACTAGCATAAATACCATGTTCATGGTTAGTGTCACTAGAGATCTTTATAAATACATATATATGTATATATACCCATTTATCTCTGAAACAGTCTTTCCAAGCAAATGGAAGATACTCTATGGCTTCTGCAAACAAATATGAGGTAAATTGTTCTCCTTTTTATTGGTGTTTAAATGTAAGGGGCTTTGTCCTCTTTTATTGTGATCATTTTGGCAGTTAGTTACCAACATTTCAGCCACGCATCATGGGATGCTGGAACTCTTGGAAGCATGTTGCTTGTATCTGTGGGAAAACATCTTATTCTTGGAAATTAGTTTGTTTTGAATTTACTGCAAGCTGTTGCTTATTGAGATCTACAAGGTTGTGTGGCACAAGCACCCTGAATTACAACATACTGTGAGAATGTGGAAATACTGTAAGCTGTTTCAGATGTGCAGTTTGCATGTCCAAATTGGCGCCTTTCTTGTCTCATTCCAAGAAGTCAGGCTAGCTTGTCTTCCTGTTGGCTTTTTGCTGGTACTACAGTTAATGATATTTTGTGTGAACTTTCAAATATGAGGTTGTGTAACATCTCTTATTGGCTTGTTCTCCTCTTTGTTGCCAAAGCTGGGAAGGGTTGGTCAGCGTTTATTTCTGAGTACAGAGGTGCGCGAAAAGAGGTCAATGGACTCATCACAGAGCTTTGAGTTTGCAGTTCCAGTTGGGGCTTTGCTAATTTCCCTTTCAGTCACCCCACTTCACTAAATTCATGTCCTACCTATTCTAGAAGTCACTTTTTTTAATGGTGTGTGGTGTTGAAGCAGTTTTCTGCAGCATTTTGCCTTTTGCCAGTGTCCTGTGTTGCCTTTGAATTTTCAGTTAGCATAGACCTGGTTTTGGAAGTAGTAACTCACCAACAGGATTAGTTTTGGGGTTTTCCTCACAGTTTACAACTAGTTTCAGCCTTAAAAAGTAGTTTGGAGCTGGTTAGTAGGACTTGTTTATACAAAGGTACGTAATTCAATCTTTTCAGCAAAGGCAACAGTCGCTCATAGCCTATTATGGGCTGATTTCAGTTTCTGCAAGTGTCTTTCATTACCATTTGGGGGGAAAATGCCTGATTGTGCATTTTCAGACTTCCTAAAATATATATAAAACTATTTGGCAAGCAACCATGTAGTTCTTTTTTGTTTAGTATGTATAATTGTAAACACCAATAATTTTCAAGTCATTTCCTATGCTTAGTATCCTTCTGGAACAAATATCTGGAGGTGAAAGTATCTGTGAAGCAGGAAACAAAATCTTATTTGCATTCTCCCTTACCCTGGAGGCATCGGACTCAGTTATTAAATGTTTTGGGTGTGTGACAAAATCTGAATGAAGTACAGTCTATATTTAGATTTCATTAGGTGCATACAGAAATACAACCGTTCTCATTGTAATTTCATCTCAGGTCTGTGATGGAGACCTGCAAAATGGGAATGAGCAATTCAGGCTTTGAGAAAATTCTCTTCAGCCAGAGATTTACAACAAAAAATCCCATGTGTTGTATCTCTTAGATCTAAATGAATTTTATCTCACTTTACAGCTTGTATCCTAGGGCTGTGTGTACTTTGTGTTCCATAGCTACATTACACTGATTTGATACAATAGCAGAGCTGGCTTTATAGTGAGAACTACTGTAGTAAGACAGTTTGGGGTATAATAAAAACATTGTAAAACTCAGATATTTATCTTGCCAAAGGGGAGAAAAAGGAACTGTGCATAAAACAAGGTACCTCATTGCAAGGTAAGTCAGCTTGGAATGAGATGGGCAATAAAACTTGTACTTGTCTTTAGGTCTTGGTGCTCATGAAGACAGGCAGTTGGGGCAGGTAGCAGATCTTTGTAGCACTTCACAAAACTTTTGGTCAAGAGAAATTTAATATATGTGGAAAATAAGGCTTGCACCTTTCCTCTGAGATTCAGGTGATTCTCTTTTATGTAGAAAACGCGAAGGGTGGCTTGCAGAATTTTCATCTGCCACGTATTCAGGAGGAGTATAATATCCTAAGAGCTTGTTCTGCAGAAAGAACCAAAATTATGTAATCTATTGAAACCACCTGGTGTCAGGCACTGGAAGCTTCCAGTGTCATCTGAGCAGAGGAGAACAGGCACTTCGTTTGAAACACACATTGGTTGTTTTAGAGGTACTCCGAGACGTGGGTCTCGTATCGCTGATGAGCACAGGAATGATGGCTTCATTTCCTGCAGAAACATATGCAGCCAGAAATAGGCAGGGGAGAGGAATAGTGTAACATATGCCTGTACAACTGAAATAAAGATGAGGTCAACTGCATTTTTATCTTCTATGCTTGCGCTTGGCACTTCAATTAAACACGGAAACTAATGACCTCATTAGATTCTTGAAAAGTAAATGGCACTAACATTGATAGTCTCTGTCTTTCTTAATAAGCCTTTCATGAAAAATAGGCCACAATGCAAACCATGCCTCAGTTAATGACCCACGACCTGAAGATGAACTCAGACATTAATAGAACCTATTAACAGTGTAAATGTAATAACGGAGTGGGATGATATAGTCCAGCAATTAATAAGTTCACATGAAGTTCAACAGAACAACAATGACCAAAAAAAAAAAAAAGTTTATTCACTAGTATGGCCAAGGTTCAAATGGGATTAATTTCTGAATTTCCTGTGGATTGTAAGGACCTTGAATTCTATGTGCAAGACTGGCTATAAAGAATCTGGTCGTTCAGCTCTCGCTGTGCTTCAGATGTTCTCTGTTCTGCTGTCTCTGGATTGTCTATCAGGTGAGGGTCACCTATAATATAAAGCTCTGTTATTCTGCTGTGAATAAAAAAGCCACTGGAAGAGGCCGTTCACTCAAATAGCTCCTCTTCCTGTCTGGTGTTACCTGAGTAGTGTGCAGGACCAACGTCTATCAGAAAGGTCAGATTTATAGATTCATAATATTACCATGGACAGTAATCAATGCCTGAAATTCCAGTACTGTCCAGGATATTGAGCTTGAGTTTGTGCATTTCTCAAGTACTTGGACATCTGTCTGCTCTGTTGATTCACTTATGTAGCCTCACTGGGGGAAGGAGGGGAAAGGCACTCAAACAATACGGTGAGGTTTAACTGAGCTCAGACATTAAATCATACAGCTTTTATTGTCACATTATCTTTCATTTCAAAATAGGAGTAGAGCAGATGTTTCTGACTCCTGTACTCAGTCAGTAGTTCACCACCCATTTTAATAGAGCTCCATTGTTGCATTGCTTGGGTGGATGGTATGGTAATAACTACTTGGGACTGAGGAACACACTTCATAGTCATTCTTACATGCTGTATGAATACCCTCGTTTCACTCCTGCAGAATTTTGGCTCCTCTTCTTCCTTGCAGACTACATAACTGATGAGTATTGAGGGGCCATGGCAAGTGAGATCTTAGAAAAACTATGTTAAGCCTAAAGAATGATTTTCCAAGTAGAAAAATGTATATTTCTAACATTCCTTCTGTAAAGAAGTGACAAGAAAATGAAGGATGTGGGGTAAATAATGTACTTGAAGAACGTGGGTCAGGGAGGACTATTAGGATGTGGAAACCACCTTCTACAATTGGAAGAATGTGTATCCCACCTTCTGGGTGAGGAAAATCTTAGTGACTGATTCCAGGCTGGGAAGCAAAACTTATGGCTACTTGGAAACTGCTTTAATCTTTTTCTGACGTGGGTAGGAAAACCAGCCTTGATTGGGGATGATGCAAAGTAATAACACCTCCTGGGTTTTGCTGGGGGCTATGAATATGTAATAATGCAAAATCTGAAAATAGCTGTGAGAATCGTCTCTGAGCAGTGGTTTGTCCAACTTCTAGATCGTTTCAGGCATTTACTTTAATCATCCTTTGCACGTTGCTACAGTTCCCCCTGGTTGCACCTGCACTGATGCTTAAAGGATGGGAAAATGGCCTTCCCTCAGCCCTCAGGGCAGGAATCCCAGTTAACTGTTCTGGAAACATCCAAAGATGTGGCAAATTAGGTGAGCCGGAAACCTGAAGGGCATAACTGAAACTCTGTCTTGACACTCTGTAAGCTGCCTTTTGGTTCATCCTGTGAGATAGCACAGGGCACATTTTCACAAAGATTAAGCCTGTAGTTGTCACTCTCAAGTTCAGTCACAAATTTTCCCCTCAGTTCTGTGTTTATCCGATGATCTCAGCTTGCACTGTTAGAAGGCTTTCAAGGTTAACTCAGACCTGCAAAGTGTTTGATATAAATTAAAATTGCCATGAGAAGGGGCACATGCAGTAGGGGGATATGGGATGTGATTTTAAAGGGCTATTCTGTGAGCGTTTTCATCAGGATGCCTCATAGTGATGCAAGCAGAATGTCGCTAGCAGCTTCATATTCACAACCCAAAATAGGTATTTGAGAAAGCCATTTAGTGGGGCTTCTGTGAAGCTGTCTGGCAATACTCTTCTATTTGAACAGTGATGCAATTAATTTGGAGTTTAATGAGTTTTAAATCCTTTTATTTCCAGTGCAATTCCCTTAACTACCTTCTGCACTTGGCATTTCTCAGTGTAACAGTCGTAGATAAGATTGGGTCAGTAAATCTGCTTCAGTTTGAGCAGATTTGGTCTGCTTGAATTTTACCTCTTCGGGGACTTCTGTGGCATGTAGGCTCTCATCACCTAGAGAGCAAACACATACTGTCCAGAGGCAACCGAAATTCAGTGTACTTGAAAATCTCCATGACAATTTGAAACTTCTTGTGCCTGGACATAGATTCCAGGGTTTGCCCTACAGCTAGAAGGTAGTTGATAATTCTTTTTATGTCTTGTAGGGTTGCCTGTTTTTTCCCTTAGCTTTCTTAACTTTGCAAACTTGAGTAGAAAAGAAACTTGCCTCTGCCACTCAAGGCAACAGAACAGATTCTGGAGGGCCTCTGGAATGTGTTATTCTTCTGAAGTCACATTTCAGAGTAAAATAATTTAAAAACCTTTCCATTTACATGAAGAGCAATAATCTTTCTTTTTAGAAGCTAGCAGAAGCTCTAAAATTTCCAGTAAAGTGATCCTGGAAAAATACTTGACCTTCATATTTCTTTTCCTTTAACTTTCCTTCTGGGAATATAGTATGCCCTAATGAACATGGAAAAAGACAAGTGTCAAAAGATGCCAGCAGCAGCTAAAGCTTTGCAGCAGGAATGCACCTTGTGCTTGCATTAGAAGAGATTTGCAATCAAATCCAAGATGGCTTTTTTTTTTCCTCCATTAGTTGAAGTGCTGGCTGGTGCATGGCTGTAGTCTTCAAAACTACAGTCCAGAAACTTTATACAGAGTAAGTGTCCTTCTTGGGTATGTTGAACTTGCCTGTGAAGTTCTTTCCAAGTTATCACACCACAAGCCATGATGAAGTGCTAAGCAGGATTTGGCTGTGCTCAGAAATCACACGCTGAAGTGAAGTGGGATCTCTGGAGCAAACTAATAATCCCAGCAAGGATCTGTGTGCCTTAGTGCTATGAGAGTTTCATGGTTTTCATAACTCAGGGATGTGAAGGAACAACACAAACCCACACAATTCCTATCATTAAAATATTAGAAAAGTTTGCATTTTGACTGTCAAGGAAACTTGAATGGATTTTGAATTTTCTATAAAATCACAAGCTGTGCTTGCAGGTGAGAGCAGCTTGCTGTAGCTGCCTGGTGATAACCTCTGCTGCCTCATGAATCAGAAGCCTTATTTGAAACAGAAGAAATAAGACGTATTTTATTGTTTAAATTCTGTACTGACTTGACATAGAAGAACACTGGGGCCAAAGCTGAACTGTGAGGAAGGTATAATGATAGAAAAAAAGAAAGGTACTTCCCAAGCCAGAGAAAACCATAGGCTGCTTTAAGAGCTCACAGAAAAATTACTACTTTTTTCCCATTAATGCTTTAAATTCAGCACCTAATTTCTTGCACCACAAGATATATTACAATTTATAGAAATTTGTAATTGTTGTAAAGTGCATTGTGCTTTCTGTCATCATAAAGCAAATGGAAAAACCTTTTTGAAGAAATGCTTTCAGAAAGGTCAATTAGATGTTTATCAGAATTTCCTATGAAAGAAATTTTCACCTCAAGGTGCCTTGTTCAAGAGGTGCAGATTAGGAAGATTCATCTGTCAAGCAATAAATGGAGGAAATTAATTTATTGTATCTAGAAAACTGTTTATTAAGTATAATAGTTAATGAATAATAAATGAATTCTGGACATGAAACAGATGTTCTTAAGAGCAGGCAGCTTTGTTTAAGCTATTGTAAATTATGTAACCTTAAATATGACATTATATGGTGGGAATTTCTGTTTTAAAAGCAATTGAAGGTGATAGGAAATGTGCACACATGCACACACACACAGTTGTAATTGTCAAAGTGAATTAACTCAGGCGGTTGGGATGAATGGCCCACAAATGAAATTCTTTCCTTGAAGCTGACCCCTCTTCCCAAAAACATTTCTTGAACTTGTCGAAGATCTCATCCAGCCTTCAGGTTTTAAAGATGTTAGGTGTTCCCTTGTAACCATCTCCAAAGCCAAGTGGTTCAGCATTTGGTATTAGTCCCACAGTTTTTTACCTCAATCATTTGGCTTAAATTATATTGTGGAACTTATTACACATATGAAGACATAACAGTGTAATTGAACTCAGACATCTGCCAGCTTTTTTTTTTCTTTCCTAAAGCATATTTTAAGAAATTTTATGAAGCATACCACTCTTTCAAAAAAAGAAAAAAAAAAGAAGAAAGATTTCCACTGCTCTTTGTTTCAAGAAATATTGTTTCTTATAAAAGTCATCACCTCATAAAGGCATGGTCACATTTTTATTGCTGCTGAATAGTACTTTGGACCATTTAACATGAAATAACTTGTATTTAGTTTGAAGTGTGTGCACATTCACAAGTGTGAACGGGATGTAACAGGCAGTGGTTTCAGTGTGACTTTGCAGCTCAGCAGCTCTTTGTTGCTGTACGGGTGTCCACTGGTTCAGAGCTTTGAAAGTGGAGTTGTTGAAGACTCGTGCCAAATACCACACATAGATGGACTCTCATTGTAGCCTTGAGCTGAATGTTTGGGGCAGTCAGGGTACTGAATTTGTGAGACTTCAGCTTTACATGAACAAAGGAGAATGACTGCATGGGCACCAAGAGGTCATTGTGGATTTAGGAGGCTGTCTGCCTGTATGTGCTGCAGGGTTACACAGAGGATTATACCCCAAGTACGTGGATGTGCAAACAGCCTGTTATTGGTGGGCAGTTTTAATTGCTGGTACTGAATTCAGTTTCATCTTCTTGTGATCTTCAATTAGGGTCTTGAAAATAATAATGATTTAGCTACAGTTTCAAATCTCTCCTAATGATTTTTGTCTGAGAATGTTCACAGAATTTCTTTTTTTCAAGCAACAGTGTGCAAATCCCTCAGAAATTTCTAATACAATGTTTTGCTGTGATTTTTATGTATTTTTTTCTATCATGTATGAATCACTGTGGTCAGCTTTATGTGTATGTGAGTATGAACATATGCATAGAGGTATATAACAATGCTAGAAGTTTCAGGGGTCAAAATCCACCCTTTTTCTGACTCTTCAGGGGAACCATCTGGAATCACCGAGTCCAGTTTCTTGAAGACAGAGTCCTGAGCTCCTGGACATCATTCACCATTTGGAATGCTGGCAAGCAAGGCAAGAAGCTCTACAGAAGCTTGTCACCAGCTAATCAGAAAAAGGTGAGCTAGCAAGGGTTGGGAAACTTCTCTACAAACCACGTTCTTTCCTGTGCCTGCTTGCTGCTTCTAGCACAACACAGCAAAATGCTGATAGAATATTGTGTCCCAAAGTACTAGTTGATGATTAATATAAACTGGGGAAATTCTTAATAATCCTACCTAATGTACTACTTATTTTACGGTGCCATATGACATTATTTAGAACATATGGGGTGTATGTAGTGTAACATCTGTACCCATGCTCCTGCTTGCTGATGACTAAGCATAGTAATTGGTTAGACACACTAATTTAGCTGCTTATGGCCTGCTACTGTGTAGCTAAGGCTCATGGTAGGCAGGTACTCCAGGTGAGTAGAGTAACTCTTCATTTGGATGGTGTAAAACTGAACTACCACATCCAGGACTAGTCATGCATACATAATACTACCCAGTTCCTAAGTGGATTCTGAACAGGTTCCTATCAGATGCTGAGCGACCTGTTTAGTAGTATGGGGAGTAGTTGTAGTGTAACTCCTTTTTGTAAAGCTTGATTGGTGAACAACAGGGGTGGGGTACAGGGCGAGCAGGCGAGTAGAGACTATTGTATGTGACTCTCTAACTCAGTTCACAGTCAGTTGAAAGTGTGGAGGTTACTGGCAACTATTTCTCAGGAGAGGTTTGTCAGAGAGTTTAAATACTTTTATAGCATTTTCTTTTGTGTAATAACTTTTTGTTAGATAAAGGCTTTAGAGCTAATGTCAAATGGCTGTTTCTTATAAAGAGCCGTAGAACATTCATTTTATTACTGTGTTTTTGTTTCTTAAAAATATGGATTGGAAGACAAAATGACAAATACATGTACAAACCTGATTAATGTAGTAGCCCTCAGACCACACACATCTAAAAAAGAAAATAGAAGAAATTACTGACTAGACATGGGAGACACATGGTAACGTACAGCTCAATAGCTGAATTTGATACTCTGATGGCATCCCTCTTCCTTTACTATCACGTGGCAATGGGAGATCTGTATGGAGAAGGAAGATTAAATGCTGTGTATCTCCAATCAGTTCCTTCATTGCAAGAGAACAGAACTGCAATGCAAATGTACTGCATTTTCTTAGTCACGGAATCACGAGGTTGGAAAAGACCTTTGAGATCAAGGCATGCAGTGCTTTGTGCTTTGGGAGGTTTATGTTTCTGTATTTTGGGAGATTTTCTCTTTCACCAGTATTTTGCAGAGTACTTTGTGAATTCCACTAACTCACTAGCATCCACTGCACTTTCCTGTCTCCAAAATCATGAGAATTAGAGAATAAGTTCCAAGGGGAGAGATGGCAGCTTGTCTGGTGGTACTATGCAAGCAGGGATTCTTGAGACATTGTGGAAAAAATAGACTATGTTGGTTTTGTAGCTGTGTGTCACCAGCTTAGGTGTTAGGTGTTTTTGTTTTCTAGATATTTCAAAATTTTTTTTGGGTGCCAAACCAAAATGGAGATTTGAGAGTAAGATAGAACACCTCTCTAGCTTTGGTTACATTTGCCACCTCCTTCTATAGGTGACTCATTCAGGACTTCACATCCTGTTCAGCAAACACAATGACAATTTGAAGATGTCACTGCAGAGGTGATAAAAAGGGCAAGAGGAAAAATAATGGGGTTTTGGTGGGTTTTTCTGCCATTTTATGTGCCAAACTACCAAAACTCACCTTTCCTTCTGCAAGGACCAACCTCCACCCCCAGTATGCTAGCGCTGACAGCGTGGTTCTAATTAACTGGAGCTTGTCTTCTTTCCAGCTGACCTTTGCATGACGTTTGCTTTGGCAGTGTTGCACACTATGATACTATTTTGCTTCTGTCAAGGTTACAATTGCACATATTCCAGTATGCTTTATTTTGGTACTGAAATACCGCATTGAGCATTAACCCATTCATTACTGGATGCTATAGCAGACACGTTCCCCAAGCTTACGTGCCAGATGCAGTTGCAGATGCCAAGTATGACTTGTCTTGCAAATGTACAGCAGAAAACTGCTGCTAAAATGCAATCACAGTCTGGTTCTTAATACCTTATATAGAGGCTCAGACTACATCCACTAAGTTACAGAATCAGTCACAGGGGTTTGAAGGGACCTTGTAAGATCATCTAGTCCAACCCCCCTGCCAGAGCAAAATCATCCGGACTAAATAACACAGGAACACATCCAGGTGGGTTTGAATGTCTCCAGAGAAGGAGACTTCACAGCCTCTCTGGGCAGCCTGTCCCAGGGCTCTGTCACCCTCACAGTGGAAAAGTTCCTCCTGACATTAACATGGAACCTCCTGTGCACCAGCTTGCACCCTCTGCCTCATGTCCTATCATTGGACATCCCAGTCTGACGTGTTACCTGAAGTATTCAGAGGTTTTCTCAGGAACAACAAAGAGATTAATAGCTTCAGAAAGTGACTTGTCTCATTCTAAGGGAGAGTAGAGGCCTCACTTTTAGATAGCTAATTCCTGATGACATCAGTGTTATCTGTAGTGCTTAAAGCCCAATTTTTATGTAGTTGTTCAGGCTCATGATTGCCATTGTAACTTCCCAGCTTTTCCAAAAGGGAGGTCCCACACCTGTCCATCTCAGTCAGACTGAAGCTTAAACCGTCCCCGAATGTTTCATAGTAAGTCAGTGGTAAAAGGCTGTAGTAGTTAAAACATCTCACTTCTTCATGTGCTAATCAAAGGATTATGCTGCTGGGGTTTCAGGAAATAAATTCATAAAATTTGCAGTCGGTAATTCATGGCAGTTTTCCTTTTACTCTAAATGAGTAGCAGTAAAAAGAGCATAGTTAAGCTCCATGTTATGCTTCTCCTCAAAAATCCTTCAGGTATTTTGTGACTAATCTTCAGTTCTTGCCAAAGACTCTAAAATCCCATATGAACAAAGGTTGTAAATAGTTGTTGCTTCATCCTTTCCAGCCCTAAAAACAATAAAATACTTTTCCTGTCTCACCCTTTAACGACTACCTGAACACGATGTAAGCTTTCAGATATTGTTAAGTGTGAGAACACCAGAGATTCAGTATAATGTTGAATCTACCAGTAGAATCTGGTGATGTTTTGTAAATGGAGGGGCTATGAATTCATCAGTTATGTAAAATAGAGACCTTTTAAATACAATTCCAAAAGCCTCTTAAGACAAAATAGGATGTATTACATCAATACAATTACTGTTTACTCCTCTGAAGGTCTAGTTATGTATAACAGTGTGATCTTAAAAAGTTTATTACCCTTTGAAATGCAGGTAAAATTGCCATAATAAGCTGTGCAATTTAACTGTCTACATTTAATTTCAGTTGGTTTTATATTTAGGTCAGTTTAGACTCTTGAAAGTGTCACCTCTGCTCTGTTTCCATGTTGCTGCACCCTTTATTGAGACTGGGAATATTAGATGTCATGAGGCTTGTTCTAGTTGGAATGTGGAGTCGCAGCAGGGTTCCTTTCTACATTGGCACTAAGTGCCCGTAGGAAAGGTGGCACAGGTACTCCAAGAATAAATAACACCCCTAAAACCTCCTGTTGCATACAGTGCTTATTAGTTGGTAGTTATGAAAAAACCTTAACCTGACCAAGTCTTCAGAAAGAGAATGAAGTGGTTCAAACTATCAGGCATAGGGCATGGAAGAAAACATCTTTTTCAAGTAAGAATGTTTCTAGTATTTTTAGCAGTTCTTACACTGACTAGGTTTTTGTGGGATGTTTGAAAAGTATAAATATGTTGCAAGCTGACCAGCACTGCTTAGAAGCCAAAATTTGGGCAATTCTGGGAAGCAGCAGTCTGTGTATGTTCATACTTACTAGCAAATTGGTACTTTAGTCTGTTTGGAAAACAGTCTGAATGTGACTTATGGCTGTGTTAACAGAGAAAAGGACACCTAAGCAATATTCTCTCTCTTCCTTCAGACATCTGTATGGTGAATATTAAAATAATTCTTTGTCTCCAAAGGGTTCAGGCAGAAATCCAAAGCTCAGTATTTTTGCCTAACAGCACCACAAGGAAAAAAAAAATATTCAACTGGTAGGTTTTTTATGAATTAATTACCAGGATCTCAGTATTCTTAGGGAAATTCTGTTTCCTGGCTGTCCCCTTCTTGATTCACACAGTTGACAGTGGTTCAGTATTAGCATTTCTGCAAGAATGAAGTTGAACAGACCTTTTTTTGTTTAAAACACATCCGTCTTGTCTATAATTTGCAGCTGAAGATGGAAACCAAATGTTTTTTGGATGCTACATATGCCTGGAGGGTTTCTGAGCTGTCTTGTCTGCTCTTTTAGCTGAAGTTTGACAGAGAATAAAAGGAGAACTTCAGCATTAACATTTTGTATCATTTCCGATCGCTGAAAATAGTGCTCAGGCAGCTAAGAGAACAGGAGGGGGAGAGGACGAAATAAGCATCAGCTAATTAGTAGCATGGAAACAGTACTAGTACAACTCAGCCCTGACGTTTCTTTATGACAACCCTGTCTGCCAGTGGCCAACTTGAAAGCTTCAGGAATGTGTTTTGCACACCCTTTCTCCCAGCTCAGTAACCATGTTACTCATCTGTTCGTTTCTCTTCACCTTTTTCTAAGAGCAGCATCACTAAACCATGTGCTTCAAGGATGGCCCTCCAGCTCTCTCACAAAAGCAAAGCATGTTTAAGTTTTAGAGCATTTTAACTGCTCTGAAGTATATAGATGGCAGGGTGAGACACTGATGTGGGGGAATGTAAAAACAAAGAAGCATAAATAAAGGGAGGAATATCACCCTCACCTTGGCTGGGGAGTGAAGGACAGAATGGCAGCATGAAAATGATCTAAAAGAGAGCCTAAAGAACAAAGGGAGAGAGATGAAATTTGAAAACTTCAGTTAAATCCAGGTATAAAGCATCCTAAAGTGATATGGGGTAGAACAGAATCCAGGTATAAAGCATCCTGAAGTGATTTGGGGTAAAACAGAGGCTTCATTTTGGACTGTGGTGAATTCTTCACGCTGAGATTTGGCAGGACCTCTCCCTGCTGCTTCCATTTAGGAAGACGGGCTCTTTGCAACGTCCGTTCTGGCAGTACAGAGCCTTGCACACTTAACAAGTTACTGGCATAACTAATTCAGTTATCTCTTCTAGAGAAATGAGACACTTGCAACTAGTTCCCACGCTGTTACATAGTAAGGCCGTTGTATGTAGTATGTGACAAGGGGAATTCTGTGTGCTGTACAATATGTGGGGGCTCCTTTTGTGTGTTGGATTCTGGTATTAAGAATTCACTTGAGCAACGTGGTTGTATATGTGCAAAGTGGGAAGATGCCCCTGTCTTTAATGAAATGGTGGCTTTAAATGGAGCCATGCAATGTGTGCTTGGAATTTAAAGATACTCACAGCTTCTCTCATGGCTGTAGTGCTCAAGAGGTGAAATAAAAGCAGCCCCTGATACTGAAAATCACTTGGATTGTGCTGGATTGTTGCTTGCTGGTTTCCTGGTTCTGCTTGTGGTGTGCTGGAGGTGTTTATGCCTATTTAAAGTTGCATTATAATGCTCTCAGTTACTTTGTTTTGACATAAATGGCTAAAATTGATGTCACTTTTGCAGACATGTATATTAACGTGCCTCTGAGGCTTTATATAAGTTTGAATGAAAGAATTATAAATAGAAGAATCAAGAGGGTCACTGGAAGTTTAAGGCAGATGAAGGACTGCATGGGATGTGCAGAGAAGGCAGAAGGGAAGATCAGCTCATGCAGGATTTTGTAGAGAGTTTGCAGGTTGTCTTATTTAAAGGTGAATGTTATGAGACCAATTGATGTAGTGAAGGGGGGAGAGGAGACAACGTGCAGATGACTGTTTATCAAAAAGATTGTCCATTTTTTCCATCACACTACTAAGTTGCTCACTCTTGCTTCTCCTTCCCTGAGAATTTACTATGATTGTGTGTTGGTGCTTTCTGTAAATGATCCTTCCACACCTAAAGCAGATCACAGGTGAAAATAAGGTGAGGGAATAAAATCCTATGAAGACAATTCACTGTAAAAGGACATTATCAGGCTGATGAAATCTTCCAGTTTTTCCATCAGGAAATCTGAATGGGATGGGAAGTGTCAAGAAACATGCTCTGCAAACTATTAATTCTTGTGCACGGTGCAAACAGCTAGGTGATTACAGCTGCACCCCAAGCCCACTTGCACAGACTACTTGGGTTGTACGTTTGGAGTAGGATGAATCTGCTGCCCATTAATCTCCTCTTGCCCCAGGGAGGTCTGGTAGTCCCAGCCTGTGTGTCCCCTCATGCAGCTGCTGCAGTTCTTAAAAGAAACTGGCCAGAGAAGTGCTTTTATCTTCCTCAAATGGGTCTTGCCCTTGCAGAGATTTTCTTTTTTAGTAAATATCTTTGGGGCCATATAAACTTTCATTTATGAGGGAGAAAACTATTTCTCCTTTTTCCTTTACACTCTTGTTAAGGTACTTTGCAAACCCTATTTATGAAAACTGCTCACAGTAATTACATAGCTGGTGTAGGACAGATACCTAACTGTCTCTTCCAATTTTTACTGAGAGAAATAGCAGTCTTTTTTTCTTTCTCCTGGAATTGTGCAGATTCTCAGACAAGTGGCATTCAAACCAAAAATACCTAATCTTTTATATATTTTCTTAAAACTGAAGTGTGATCTGAGGACTCTGTAAGCTTCAATGGTATCGTATTGCCAGAGGCATTGTGAAAGGGCCATTTTGCTAGAAGGAAAGGAAAAAAAACCCCCTCAAGACTGCTTTATAGCTTTATAATTCATAGGCTCCTCCCTGGGAGACAGTAGTTCTTGTATGGATAGATGGTCTTCATAAAAGATACAAGAAAGAAGCCCATTAATGCAGGAAAATAAACAGGTAGCTCTGGGTTTATCCTGTAAGTATAAAGTAAATAGCTCATATAAGCTTGAGTTCTCCTTACAGGATAAACAACTGTGTGTAAGACCTGTATTTAGACTCCAGACATAGATTTTCTTTAATTGGAAAATAAATATGGTGTGTTGGAAAAATAGCTGACTTACACTTTGGCCACCCACATGGTGAACAGTCTGGCAGAAAAATTGCCTGTTCAAGTCTGACCTGTTTATAATACTGTAAATAGCAGCTTTGAGCTGGCTGAATCCATTGAAAATTATACATGGAGATACCTCAGTGGTAACTCACATGAAGGTCAGAGGCATTGCCATCTCCCAAGGGAAATTTGTAACTGCTGTTACCATGAGTTTGGGTGCTGGGTCCTCTGGGGGTTGTGTGGTTACTGTGGCCAGGGCAGTTTGCAGAACTTATTGTTTTAAGAGTTATGGCACAGGAAGAAAAGAAGCATTATGATTATTGGTAAGCTGGTGACAGAAGAACTGTATCTGGCTCTCTAACACCCTTCATACAAAGAAGAAATCTGTGTGCTGGTCAGGCCTTAGTGTTCTCTCATACATGCTGAAAGGGAATGGTGTGATGCTTCCCAACACAGGTCTTACAGCTGTATTCTCAGGGGAGATTTCACTTAGTGTCAAAAGGTTTTGGGGCTTTGGTTTGGTTTTTAAATTCTCTAGGAGTATAACCAGTTGAAAGAGCGAGCTTCAATTATTGGAAGGTAAATTGATGAGTTGGACAGCAGTTATTCCCAGAACCCAACTGTTGGTTGGCAGTGGAGGTGTACCCTGGTCCCTTTTGTTTATAAAGGTCACAGCTTCTAGGACAGTGAAACATTCATGGTGGAACCAAGTTCTGCAGAATGCTGCAGGATTTTCAGAGTGGCTAACACAGAAGGAAGAGTGTACAGCTGAGGAACTTCTCTTTCCACAGTGGCTTCTACTTGCTTCCCTTTATATAAATATATGCAGACACGTATCTATCTACCCATGTGTCTGTACATATGTAAACAAGATGGGTAGAGATAAAGCCTGGGATGTAGTTTGCTGTGCTCAGTCCACACTGTCTGAATTTTGAACTACAGTACAGCACTGCAGTGGCCACAGAGATTGAGCCAGGGGTGTGAAGTGTGTTAATGTGTATTTGAGAGAAAATGGAAAGGCTGAGGAGGATCCTGGTTCTGGGTCTTTGTGCTTTAAGGAGTTGTTTGTGCTTGCTGCTGTCTAACCCAGCCTGCACCAGCCACAAAGACCTTGTACAAGGTCTAGTAACTGCCTCCTACTGACTTCCCTCCCCTCTTTGTTCCTGTTATAGCACCTGAAACAGAGGGGAGCGTCCGTAGTGTGATCCCTGCTTCAGGGTCAGCCAAAGCAAAGATGGGGATCTGCTGGCCTGTGGTGTCATTCCTCTAGGAATCCATACTGCCCCAAGGTGAAAATAGGATGTTTCCTTCATCTTCTGTTCTTTATGTCTCTGGGTGCCTGTTGTCAAGTAACATGTTCTGCAGGATGAGTGTCTAGCTCTCAGTGGCTCCGGGGACCCTGCCTGCCCATGCAGGGACCCTCCCTGCCCACCCCCCAGTTCATCAGCTGCATTTCCCACGGTGACTTCCTAGGGCAGTGGTGTTTGGCCAGAGCTGCAGTCCCTTGGCAGTTTTGTTTGTGTTCCCTTGGCAGTTTTGTTTGTGTTCTCTTCCCATTGAGGAGTCATGGAAGAGCAGTTGTTACGGTATTTTAAGGATTTGGATAGGAAGCTGCTCCACTGGACACTGGAAATATCTCCAAGTTATTTTTGATGTAGAAATCTCCTTTACATTGCAAGATACTGCAGCTCTCTGGCTGCTGCCTGACCAGATGTGACGTGGGTCTGTTCCCCTCCAGTTCTGCCCTTGGGCTGCAGAGGTGGCACTTGGCCTCTGGACTGTGGTAGCAATAAAGAACTCAACGGTTCAGCCTTGTGTCACCAGTGCTCTTGTGTCAGGGTTTTCCTCTGCACAAACAGCATGAGGTCACTTCAGGTAAAGGACAGCTAGCCTAATCACAGGAGGAAAATGCCTGTGAGAGATTTGTAGGCACAGAGAGCAAGCCAGCCTCTTGCAGCCTTCGAACTTAATAAATTAATAAACAGCTGTCTGGCTTTACAGATTTTCTCAGCAGTAAGTGTTGTTAATCAATTTTTAATGCAACAATTAAAAAAGATAGGAAAACTGCCCTCAGGCTTTTACCAGAATAATTGATTTCTGCAAGACCTTAACTGTTTGCTTCAGCATAAGAGTTCTGTGTACATCCTATGAATGGGTCCAGTGGAAGTCAGAGGAAAACACAGACATGTTTATTTTAAAAAGTCTTCTGAAGTGTTACTGGCAACCTGATTGTTCAAAAATGAGGCCACTGTGTATTTTGGATTTTGGGCATTTATTATGCCTGCATATTTGGGAGGAATGTAAATAAAAATATGAAATATTTGGCAGCTGGGGATGCCCATAAAGCTTCCATACCTACAGGAAGAACAACCAAAATGAAGCAGTAATTATATGTGCTTAAACACCAAATCTGCTGAAGTTTTCAGTTGACAAAGTGTAAAACCAGAGGAATTCTCAACCTGGGAACTGTGACCTGGAATTGAGCATCCAAAGCAGTAGCACAGCACTGCTGTCCTGAGGTGTATCTGGTGGTGATGATGCACTTTGGGAGGGCAGAAGTAGGAAGGTTTCTATCCCCTAACCTTAGGTGGTTGGTGGCAGTGCCAAAATTAGGAGGTTAGTCTCTGGTTTTAGTTTCCTCACCTTATTGCTGTGGATGAAGCTAATATTGCCATAGATGTTCTCTTACCTGCTCTCTTGTTAGTAAAAACATAACATGCTCTCAGGCAGATTTTACCCATCTCTTTAGGAAACACCTGGAAAGGATTTAACATTTTTAAGCTCCCTAGGTGGCCCAGGGCACGTTGCCCTGTTGCTGTGCTCATTCACATGGCTGTAGCATCGCTTGGGTAGGCAGGCTACAGGTGAAGTATCTGTGGGCAGCAAAGAACAGCACTGAAACACTCTGCTTCTGTCCTGCCAGGTCACTGCGTTCTGTGATGTCGATGAAAAGAAAATCACAAAAGGATTCTACACTTATGAAGAGGCTGAGGTTAGTTAGAGGTGCTCCTGGGTTCTCTACTGGGATTTGGAAGTGGTGTGGGAAATGTGATGAAAGAACATGTCACTGACTTTAAATATTGCACAGCAGCTCCTTTTGGGAAGGAGGCTGTGACAGGGGGGTGGAGAGCTGGGGAGTGGTACTGGAGTGTGAGCTGTGGGCCTCCTACTCCCTCAGGTCAGTTCATTTCTCCCCTTTTAGTGTTTAGTAGCTCCTAAAACTAAGCTAACAGTAACACTGTGTGCCCCTCCCTCAATTTTACTGCTTTTTCCTGCAGGAAAGACCAAAACCAAGAATTCCTATTTGTCACTTCAGAGATGCAACTCCACCTTTCATCATCTGTGTGAAGCTGGTGAGTGCTCCCTTCAGCCTGCACTGGCCCTGCAAGGTCAGGGTTTGCTCCTTCTCAAAATCAATTTCTATTTTACCTTTTTTTTTTTTTAAAGCTTTTCCTATTTGAATGGCCTTTTTCTCAAATTGTTAAGAGTTTTTCAGGGATCTAAGCCAGCAGCCTCAATTAAAGTAGTACTAGGAATAATAAAGGAACAGCTTCTGTAGAGGAGCTTGGATCTGTTTCACCTTCTTGCCCTGACAACATCACGGCACAAATGAGGACATACAGTCTGCCTGGCCTGGCCTCATGTATTCCTAGTGTTTTACAGCCTTATCTATGGAAAAGGCTTTGTTTTTTTTAAATCAGACCTTAAAATCCACTTTGTTTGGCACAGCCAGTTCTGAAGCCTCTTCTGTGCCTGGCTGTGGTAACTGGTATTTCAACCAGTTTAGTTGACTGAGTAACATAACCAGAAGATGACAACCAAAATAGCAAAGCACAATGCATGGGATAACACACAAGTTTTAAAGCAAAATAGTGAACACAGTCTAGTTGCAAGTGGTAGTAAAAAGCATCTAACAGTAACCAAAACGTGTAGCCACATAGAAGCACAGACCTTCCAGTGCTGTACCAGATCTGTTCAAAGACTGACCAGCTCAACGCATCTGGTACAGTCCAGTTGTAACTTCGTGCTCCCAACTTTACTATCAGCTCTGAGATCATAACTCTGAGCTGTAAAGCCAGAGTGAAAGGACCTTGGGGCATTCTCATGTCCTGTTCCTTGATAAACACTTGGATGAGCCAGTAATATTACAACTAATTTAATTTTTCATACTACATATAATGGTGGGTGGAAGTCCCCAGACAAAACATCTGTACAACCTGTTTCAGAGCACATTTAATTTGTGAAGCCCTCACAATGAGACCATTATCCAGCCTCTTGCCTGAAAACTCTGGTCTGTGACATCAGTTGTGATTTCAGTTTATTTTCTACTCGTGGCAGCTGAGCATTTTCTACTTGCTGGTCACAGAACACTAGAGGCCACAGCAACTTTCAAGCAATATGCAGTATTTTCTTTGGAAATACAATTTGACCTACTTGAAGAGTTTGTAAAGTTGCTTCTAAATTCCATGTTTCAAGCAGCTAATTGTTCAGAACTCACTGAAGTCAATAGCCTTTCCTATGGAAGCCAGTCTCCAGAAACTGCAGGCAAGTTACCTCCTGTGTTATTGTGCTGTATTATTAGTTTAATATTGTGAAGACAGAGAATCAAGTTGTCAGGATAACAAATCACAATCCAAACCCTATTTTTTCTGTTAGCAGTGCTCAATACCTTGTTAGCACCTGAGAAACCACAGACAATGTAAATTGAAATAAATGCCATCAATATATCTGTACCAAAGTGAGGGAAGTGTAAAACCCAGTGGAGAGAGAAGGATCTGAGGGTCTGAGGAAGCAAGCACCAGTGCTCCCAGTCCCCTCCTTAGCTCTGCCATTGGGGTTATAGCTGATGTTAAGTTACCTTTCAGTAACTGCTTCCAGCTGGTGTCATACTGCTGAGGCTTTTTTACTGGTAGGAGTCTTTGTGGAGGCTGTCAGGATCTGTGAAATCCCACTCTTACTACTGGCAAGGCTGTGGGTGGATGACACAGCCAGGTGTCAGTAGCAGTTTTGAGATGGAAAGTAGTTTTCTACCAAAAAACCAAGTTGATCAATGTTTGTGGTTTAAAATATTCAGGTATCTTCTCTGCAGCAGCTTTCAAGCTTCTTGACCTGACCACCAAAGGAAATGGTTTCTAAGTGGGCTGAGAAGAGCAGAGCATTGACCTGTCATTCACCTGAGCTGGTATGCCAGGCCAGGTGTAATACCCAGGCCAGACTTGGCTGATCCCCAGGTTGAGCTGCCTGGCTCTCTGTGCAGCTCATCTCTGAAGGAACAGCTGAAAACCAAAACTCCCCATTACTTTTCTTTAATGACCTTGTGTACATTTCTTCTCCCAACGTGCTTTTTTGAAAGGGGGAGCATGGGAAGACATAGGGTGGGGGAGATAAGTACATCAGATACAAAGCCTGCATCAAATGAAGTGCTGCCTTTTTAGCCATGGCTATTGCTGCTTCTCTGATGTGCTGCACTCAGATTTATCCACTCACACGGTGCTGGTACAAGTCCCAGGTGATGTGAAAGACCAGATTTGAGACAAAGTTCCTCCATACAGAGGGTTCTACCCTCAGCCTCCTGACTTGGAGAGGTTACCAGTGACCTGCATTTTCAAACTACTTGGGGTCAAGTAGCTGTATGCAGCTGGATCAGGTCACACAGAACCAACAGAACCCCAGGGAGCATGAGGATGCTTTTGGGTAAACAGCCACCAGTGCAGCAGCAAGCTCCATGCAACTGGTGGAAGTTTATGTAAGGCTGAATTACCTCCAGCTCCTCTTTGCTAATATCTTAAACAACTTCCTAACATCCCAAACTTCAACTTGAGCTTTATTATTTTCTGACACAATTTTATCACCATCCTGGTGAAGCAGAAAGTCTTCTGGGGCTGTACTGCCTTTTCTTTGGCTGTTCATGGCAGGAGACTGACAAAACCTGCATGTTTCTACCAGCTCTGAGTGGGTCATTCTGTAGATTAGTGCTGTTAATTAAGTGGGCTGTTTGTGAGGAAGAACTCTGCTGGCCCTGGGCTTGGAGCAGTGTTTGCTTTTTTCTTCTTTCAGGCAGTTCCTCCCTTGCTGGCACTGGCATTGCTTTGTCACCACATCAAGTCACATCCTGTGTGAACTTTGCTCAGTTTGCAGCGTAAAGTGGCTTTGCAGAGGGCTGCAGCTGAAATGCTGCTCTGGGGGGGGGGTGTGTGTGTGTCTCTAACTTGTGCAGCCTGGGGGAGCCCTGCACCCAAGGGGCTGCCTGGAGTTTCCTTCCCCTTCAAGGTGAAAGCACCATGCTTAGACACCACATATGGCGCCGTGCTGGCGTGGGTTCCAGTGGCTTGAAACGAAAGGGATTTGTACTCTTCTGTCTTGGTAATTAAACTAGTGTCAGAATATAAAGTGTTCAGCAAATGTACTGTCAGCCCTGTAAAGCCCTGCTGCCTCCTGTCCCTGCTCGTGCTCTGGGAGTGACAGTTTAACTCTCCCGCTTCATTTAGCATCAGGGCTCTTTTTGTATTTATTTATTTATGTATTTTTAAGCCCTTCTTTAGAGCAGGTTGATTTATCAGCAGCCCAAACACAACTGGTCTGTACCCTGTGTCCTAACTTGGGAAAGCCTGGCTTTGTGAAATTGTTCATGGGGACTAAAGGGTGTAGTGAAGACTTACGTTTGAGTGTAGAAGTCCCTCCTGAGGTGAATGTAGGTTTTGCAGAGGGCAGTGATGGTCTGGGAACTTAACTGACTGGCTCAACCAGGACTCAGTCCTTCTAAGTATTAAATACAATCAAGTATTCTTGATTTCAAGAAGGTAAGAACAGAAAGTGTGCTTAGCAGCTTTCACAATCGGGGCCTTATCACTCAGATAAGGAATTGGTCACCTTAGGGAAGGAGAGCCTGTGCTTAAAAAGCCCTTCCCTGTCCTTCTCCACACAATTCGTTAACTGTTCTCAATTTTCCAGTGGTTTGTAAACTCCAGAGCTCAATTATGGATTTTATGACTGGTGGTTATAGGGGTTTTTGTTGAATTTTAGGGTCAGATTATTCCATCTTTGTATTTTTTGGCAGTGCTAGTGAACAGAGATGCACACGGCAAATAGATGAGAACGGGAAGGGGAAAGGGGAGGGAAGCTGCAAGCTTGAGGGACAGAACCTGCTTTGGGCAGGAGCTTTGACATGTACCCATGTACCTACCCGTGCTGTGCTTCCTGTCCTGAATAAATTCAGGCAGCAGAAGCAGCACGGAGATTCGGGGACAGGTCAGCTTGGTTTGTTGGTGGCCTCTGTCCATGAAGGCTCCCAAGCAATGCCAGCTACCATGAGTGTCTCCTAAGCAGGCCAGCTGACAGGCCCAAGGCAAGCAGGGAAGCTGGATGTACAGCTCACGTGAGACAGAAGCCTTATTCATTACAGATCCCAGAGCGTGTGTGAATCCAGTTATCCCAGGTCTGACATTCCCCCTCCTTTAATGCCTGTTTCAGCTGGACTCTGGTTTTGGAACTTCCTGTCCTAGAGACTTGCAGACTCTTGCCACCTCTGTGCCTACCTCCTGTAGCACCATGGGCGCTGAGTCATTCTCTCTGGGGCCATTCCTGAAGATCAGTAGAATTAACAACTCCAGGAAGACCGAAGTGGAACTGCTCAGAACCACTGAGCTTGGCAAGTTTCCTTAATGCCATCACTGCCTTGTGAGAGCAAGGAGCAAACCTGTGGGATCCTGCAGATACTGTAACCAGGACTCCAAAGGAAATACCTTTAACTGTGCACAGCGGGTCAGTCGCTGGATGGAAGGTTTGTTTCATCAGACAAGCTCATCAATCATGGGTCAACAGCTGCAAAAATCGCTCTTCTCTCAAACTCACTGCCTGGGTCCAGGCTCTGGGTGCCTGCAGGAGAAGGCAACTGGTGGCAATGGCTGCCCACAGAGCCACCCCAGTGAAGCTGCCTGTTCTACTGAGTAGGGTGAGGGTGAGATGTTGAATACCCACCCCCTGCCCTCCAACCTGCAGATTAATTTGAACACTGTGCTTTTCAGCAGGCTCCTTATTTTTGACTGGAAACTTGTCCGAGCTGTGGTTTATTTATGTCTAGGTCTGCAAACAGGCCTTTCTCCTGCCTGAACTGAGAGTCTCTTTTCTTCCCTCACAGGATCTGACAGGTGGAGCATTTGAAGCCAACCTGAACACACTGAACCTGAAGGAAGGGCTGGATTATTACCACTTTAACTAACCCCAAGGTAAGGCACTGATACTGGAGCTGTGTTACCCTCACTGTAGCTGTGTGGAAGAAGACCACGGTGTTCAGAGGTTTGGAATGTTTTTGTAATTTGTGCTTCATTAAGTTTGTCTTTGTGCTGAGTAACCCTTTTCTAAGGGAGGTCTTAGTTACACCACGAGTAATGCTGTTTGCTCATTTTACTATTGCGTAGCTCTTGTTTACCAGCCCACATGTGATTGTTAAACTGTATTTGTAATTGAAATAACCATCAAACACAGGCTGTAAGACAAGAGGACCGTTACCATAGGGAAGCCTTAGAAATGCATCAAGCCCAGACGATAACCAGGGGAAGTGTGGTGAGAGGTTCCTGTCAAACATCGCTCAGGGCCCTCAACCCTTCCCTGCGAGGGGCTCGGGTCCTGCACCTGGGCACAGCAGCTGGTGCTGGCCAAGGAAAGCCCTGCACAGGGCCAGGACTGTGGCAGCTACAGCATCCTCTCATCTGGGATGGTGCAAGAAGTCCAGTTGTGTCTGTACCATCGCCTGGCAGCCAGACAGCTGTATGTACAGATGCTCACGATTTTCACTGGACCTTCCCAGGCTCTTCTGCCTAAGCAGGCTCTGCCAACACAACTCCTGGTTTTCTTGCAGCAGGGACCTACAGGTACAACTTTTCAAACCCAAGATCTTGCACGAATGTACTAGAACCGTGCATGTAATGGCACTGTAACAGCACTGCTGGGGGTTCTGGAGGGTTTCTTCTGCCTTAAGCAGCCCCCGATGTGTGTGCAGCCTCATGGCCAACTGGGGTAGCAGCACAGTCTGTGAATCGAAACCTGTTTGTTTAATAGCTGGTGAATAACATGGACCTGCCTTGAGTTTCATCTGCCAGGCTGTAAGTACACTGAGCACGTATTGAGTAAGTTATAGGTGTCATTTTAACAAGGAAATCAACTCTTAGAGTGGGACAGGGTGTAGTTTTGGAAACACCTGCAGTAGGACACTGCTGCAGTTCGCAAGAGGTATTTCACAGAGAAACTGGTCTTTTTCAGCTCCTCTGCCTGAATTTTTCCCTCCTTCCAACTCTTCACTGATGTGTGTATACACACACCCTCAGCCACTGCTCAGCACAGTGCTGGGACAGTGGGATTTCAGCAGAACCTATTAGAGCTTCTTGTTGCCTGTGGATTTGTCCTCCCCATCACAGTTGTCTTACTAAAGATAACTGTTCCAGCCATTTCATTTTCTAGTCAGTATGAAATGGCCTGAATTCCTACCCCTGCTTGAAGCACTGATCCACCTCTGTGCTCTTCAAAGTTAAAAATAAAGCTTCATTCCCCAAAGCTTGTTTGCCACAAACATTTCCCTGAATTAGTTACACAAAGAGCTATTCAGAGAGGCTTTGGCTTTAGCTGAAGTGAAACCTGGAATTGTTTTGGACTATGACATAAGAGTGACAGACTTATCGACGGAGACACTTTATGTTCAGGAAGATTTCATTACCACCAACCATTGCCATTCTTAACTCTGAAAAACCAAGTCTTTTAAGCAACTAGTGCAGCAAGTCAGGTTTAATACTTCATGTGTGTACAGCAAGCAGGGGCTGAACGGCTCCAGTCAGCGTTGCAGAAGTATAAATCATTAACATCCAACCCCCAGACCAGTTGTGACACAAGTATGAAGAGAAGCCGCCATCTTGTGGCTACAGATAATGACCTTGAAACCTGACAACGTGACCAAGCTTGTTGCCTTCCTACAGCACATCTGCACAAGGCTTTAACAGGTAACCCCTGCCTCTTATTGTGTTGAACAGGGCGCTTGGTGGCTCCTGCTGAGAATCCCGTTGGTCAGGATGCTGCAGCACAAACTCTTCCGTTCCTGATGGCACCTGAACCTGGAGCTTCAGTTTACAATGTGACTTCATTAGGCTGAACTCTGCAAGAGAGAACAAGAAGAGGAGGTCACACAGAGTACCATGTATCACTGCTTCAACAGTACCCCCAGCGAGTAATGAGGTGAACTAAATGGAAAAGAAACTACAGCCATACAGTGCTGTAATATTTACAGTCCTTCTTAACACCTTAATTTTTAACTACCCTCTAGCAAATGTTATTTGTACAACTTTGAAAGGAGCGATAAGTGTTGATTTCATGTGACATGAACTTCATTCACCTTTTCATAATGCCACGCTTGGCTCCCTTTAGTGTTTCTCCTCTGTTCTCAGGGCTGGGGGAGCTCGAGTGTGGTGTGCTCATGTGGCACAGGGACAGTGAAAGTCCTTCAAGGTCAGCGAGTATCACTCAGGGACTGAACTCCAGTAGTTCTCAGGGCAGGTGCAGGCTTAATGTTTGGCTAGAAGGTGTACTATTTGCTTATGTTAAGAGGAAGAAAAGGTAACGCTCCACACTGGGCTGCCTACCACCAGGCTGCACGCGATTCTCTGTGTCCCCCCTGCAGCACCCCACCACTTCTCTTGTTTCTATCAGTGTGCTCCAAACCTGCCAGGCTTCTCTCAGCCTCCAATAACTTCAGTTGAAAAAAGGGTTTTTACTAGAAGTAAAACCAAGTTTTCTTTGTAAATTGTCATGTTAACTCATGAGCCTCCCCATCTTTGGACCGGGAGGAAAGGAACCTCTCAGAAACCCAAACAAGCAGCACGGTCTGTACTTGAGCAGCTCCACTGGCATTAAGATGAAGCAGGACCTGCATATGGATGTGCTGTCTGACTTTTAGATTATAGTCTTCCTCTGAGGCAGCATCAGCATGTAGTGGCTTACACAGCCCTGATACAAATTTGTTGCTGAAATGAACTGGGAAGTTTTTATCCTTTTTCTATCCCCAGAAAGGGCAGACAAACACTTTTTGAAACATCTGTGTTGTATTATTCCATTCTCGTGTTCTGAGTAAGATGTCACACTGTAAGACTGGAATGGTTTCAAGAAATGAGACTGGAAGGTCTTAAGAGAAGAGTCTCCAGCAGCTTCACGTATTCTGTAGCTAGCTGTGAGGACATTCCCCCTGGAGCACACTGAAGAACCCATGCAGAACTGCAGAGTTGCACAGAAGCACAGAGCAGAGCTGGTGGGACACACCATGGTTACTCTGTTTCTTTGCAAGCCCCCCAGAGCACATTGCCACACTTTACCTTGGACACCAGCTGTGGTTTGGGCACTTTCAGGAGGTCACAGAGGCAGTTGCGTTTCTCTCGTACCAGGGGCAGCTCAGCTTCCCTGCACCAGGAAGGGGTTTCCAGTTAATTCAGAAATTAAAAAGTTGTCTGCATGCATACAGCTAATTACCCACTGAACTGCTACCTTACTGTGTGACATCTGTACTTTCACATACAGTTCAAAGGGGAGAAGGTTTTGTGGTGTCACCTTTTTGTACCATCTTAAGCCAGACAAACCAGAAATACACAGCAGGCTTTGGTGACAGTTACTGGCACTCTTCTCCAAACAGCCCTTTTGACTAGAAGCTCACTAATTTATTCTCCAAATTTACAGCTCCTTTTTGCTTTAGAAAACTTGTCACATCAGGAATTTAAATAAATGTCACTGGATTTGGGCAACATTGTTCCCTCTAAAGAAGTTTCTCCTGAAACTGAAAATCCACACTTAAGATTTGTGAGTCTTTTTAAAAGTTTCTGAAATAACATCATGCCCATGAGAGAATTTCCTCAAAACCCATCAGTTACAAAAAGCCCCCAAATGCCAAAAATCCAGCCAGACAACATTCTTTTCCTTGGAAAAAGCCACCACTCTAACTGGAAAGCTGTGAGGCTGCTGGTATTGCTCACCAGTTCCGTAGAGTTATTTTGGTTTTCTTAAGTAGCAAATGTAAATGAGCCATTAAAAATGTAACTTTTAGCAGACAGAGTCCAAAACCCTGAGAGAAAAAGCATGAAGGGAAGTCAGAAATAATCTGAAGTTTCTCTTTTTTTTCTGACACCTTGGCCAATGTGTCACATTTACCACTGGAAATGTCCCCATAGCTGAGCTAAATTTATTATTTACAGGGTAACTTGTTAAAATTTGGAATTACACAATAGTGCAATAAACCTTCTGTAGGTCCAATAAGAAACAATCATGCATATGCCAGTAATTAGTATCTTCCCCAGCTCTTAATTCTCATTTGGCTCCCTGATGTTAATGCTTACTGTAATGCAGGATTTACTGGGATTGGTTTAGCACTGAGAGCTTGAGAAGAACAAGCAGCTCACTCTGACACTCAGCAATGATTTCAAGTATCTTCTTTTGTAAACAGTTCGAATCTACCAAGATAAAACAATTAAGTTTTAAGTAAACTAGCTCTTCACCTTTAATCTTAGCATGATGGCCATATGGCAGCAGGGAACTTTGAGCAAGCCCTGAATTAAGAAAGATTAACCCAGGAGCCAGTCACACTTTACAAATGATGAGGTAAAACCAGAGCATTCAGTGTTCTGAAGTGGTTTTCAGGAAGTGCTTTGGTTCAGTAACCCATTTGTGTGACCACTGCTGCTTCTGTAGCGAGCTGGTGTGTACCACTTCTAATTTTGGTATTGTAAACATCCCTTTGTGACAGCGCTAATCTAATCCTACTCGATTGTTTCTGTTCACAGCCTCTTACTGTAACTTCTGAGCAAGGCTGCTCCTAAACTCAGCTTGCATAAGTGAGCACTAAACACCAGTGTGCAGTTATGCAAGGCAGAGGAACAATAGGCAGGGCTGTGGATAACCCAATTCTTCAAATCTGAGACCATTACTCTACTCTTTTTACTGGAAAGTACAGAAAAATAGCAGCAGCCACCCCACAATGACAAACTTTGTTTTCTTTTCCCAAATATAAAATTATTTAAGTTCAAACACAGAAATAAAAGTTAAATACTGTTAAGCATGCAGTCTGAAAATAGGTAAACTGGAACCTTAAGGTATCTTAGAAGAGCTGTGGGTTCATTTTCTTTCCATGAAATGTCAATGAAGACAAAAAGCTATTTAATGTAATGAATAAAGAAATTATATATTTTTTCATATCTGTCTATTCTCATGTTTTAACTTTGTCTGCTGTTGGAGACAGGGTGCTGGGTACACCCTGATGTACCTGTCAGAGTCATCTGTAACAAGGGGAAATGTTTATCATGGCAGCAAAACTAATAAACTAATTAGTACCTTAAAGCTCTGTATTTCCTCAATGACCTGAGGCACACGGTCCTTTCTAAACTTTTCCAGGTGCCTACAATGTACAATGCTAAAATTTGTAGACTGGGGACAAAACATGCCCGAAATCATGGCATCCCCTCCTCTCCTCCTGCCACCTCAAAGGTGCTGATGGAAAGGGTCCCTCCTGCCCCTGAACCTGGCACATGAAACAAGTGCCCCCCCTTCCCCCTGCACTAATGTTACAGGTAACAGGACATGAAAAAATAAAGTAACTTGGTTATTTTAATTCATGCAGCCATATGCTTGGGAAACATCTAAACCCTTCCAATTCTAAATATTTCCTTGAATACGTTAGTAGCATTTTGAGTAATTACATTTCATGGGAGATTTGAGCTGTTCTGCTAATTCTGTTGTTTTCCAGCTTGCAGAGATCCTTCCTTTCCCAAATTCCTGCCAGTGCTCACAAATGCCAAGAAACTGTCTGTGCAGTTGAAGTCTGACTGTTTGCACAGCCCCGTCTCTGGTTCATGGACAGTTTCCAAGATCTCCTCCCGTTTCATGTTGTTAGAAAAAGAGGGGGATTTTACTTTATCTAGTGACTTTATGCGTGCCGCCTCCAATGGGACAATACACCAGACAGTTCTTTACAACAGAATTCTTTTCAGCAATGCTTTTTGGGCCCAGAAGCAATAGACAGCTAGAACTCCAGTGTCCTTTCCTACAGCTCCCCTGCCATCAGCTTTCACAGGCACTGCCTCTTCTTTTTGTGGCTGTTGTTCCACTTCAGTGGTAGGAGAATTCTTTCAGCCCTCATTACTACCTGGCAGCAAATTCACTTACCAGTTGGTATCGCTGAGTATGGCCATAACCTCATCCATAACAGCAGGATCCACCACGTCACTGTAGGTTATCAGCATTTCATAAACCTGACTGGCTGTTGTTTTCCGGAT
Organism: Zapornia atra; assembly: GCA_013400835.1. NCBI lineage: Eukaryota > Metazoa > Chordata > Aves > Gruiformes > Rallidae > Zapornia > Zapornia atra. Next base: position 110,808 of record VZTU01023082.1, read on the forward strand.
CTACGGAAGAGCAGAAAGAAAGGCTGTCAGATGGTGCTGTCAGAAGGTACCTGCCACCCAAGAGGAAGCTTCCTGAAGTATCCAGAGTGCTGCTAAGAGCAGCCCAGTGCCATCACTCATACTGGTTCCTCACACTGACAATCATTTTATGGCGGCCACTGTGTCCTACTCAGAGCTACAGCCGCCCTGTGCCTCTGACAGCCACTTCCTGCAGGAAGGGACTCCATTTCTGCCCCTCAAGGCAGTTCATGCTGCCTCAGTCAGTGTATTTTTGCTCAGCTTTTGCAGGATTTCCGATTACAATCTGTCCCCTGCAGGGAATGAATTCAAATATTTGGCCCAACTGGAACATTTCTTTTCTTGAAATGACTCACTGAGCCAAAGCCTGGCTCTAGCTTTGCTTGCTGTAGGCTCACAAAACAGATTTCCCAGTCTGGAGGCTGTAAGAGTCAGCAAAACTCTTTAAAGAACTGTTGGGACATAGATGGTGATGCAAGTAACGTTAGCTTTTCACACTCCAGTTTCTGGAAGCAGTTAATTTGCAAGTGTTTCTCCCAGAGCACCATCCAGTAGTGATGCTGGTGTACACATGGCAGGGGGTGGAACTCTATGATCCTTGGGGTCCCTTCCAACACACACCATTCTATGATTCTATACAGAAAAGCTAGCAAGGCTGGTCTGCAGTACAATGCCCTGAGGGATCGTACAATCAGAGGATCTTTAAGGTTGGAAAAGTCCTCTAAGATCTTCAAGTCCAACCATCTGTCCACCACCACCATGATATTAAGGTATTAAATAGAAGACAGCAAATTGCAATGAAATCAAATTCTGGGCTATTTGCTCCACCAAAAGGTGGGGTCTTTTTGTTTTGTTTGTTTTCCAAGAAAGCCTGATGATAACCAAAGGAAGGCAAAGAAATTACAGGGTCATTTCTGGAGTAGTAGTGCCAAATTAAATTGGCCCATCTGTAAAAACAAAACATGTTTATGATGTAAAACACCCAACAAGCTGTGAAACTGAAATGCGCTCTCTTCAGTTCCTACACTGTGCCCTTCCTGCAGAGGATCCTTCGTGGAGCAAGTACACATAACACGGAAACAGTTGGAATAAAAATCAGGAGTATCAAACTCTGCTGTATGATGTTTAACCTTATCAAAAAGCAACCAGCAAAAGCAATCCATGGTAGAACAAACAACGCTGGTTTGCATTGGCCAGGCACCAGGCTATTCAGTGTGTTCTCAAACCACTTGAAGGAAGACTCCCAGGTCACAGTGACTTCTGACAGCCTTTCCTCCTCCTTGCCCCTCTACTATACCTGTGTAGTAGTCAAGTAGTATTCTCAACTACTCCCAGGAACATCCCCAGCCAGTCCTAGGTGAGACCCTTGGATGGAGCACCAAAGCTGCAGCGCTGCTGTACGCCTTTGGCTTGCACGGCCGCTGTGAGTTGGGGCTCCCAGGTCTTGTGCAGGGAAAAAAACCCCAGACTTTACAAAGTCAGCAAGAAGTTTAAAGGACTAAGGTAATATTATCCTACACATGATCTTCTCTTACACATGCTTGGAAGTAGTAACTTGGACTCTTGCAGCCCATTTCAGTTACTCTTCCAAGAAACTGCTGCACATGCTTTGACACACCTGACAAAAAAGAACGCCTCCTACTATCAGAAATACCACTAAACTACCAGCAATTTACCTGATTGGGCTTTCAAGCACTACAAGGTGAACAGGTCTTCACCCTGCTGAGTGCTGTGTAGAAGAACCACTTTAGGCACCAAAAGTGCTTCTAATTTAACCCCACAAGGAGAGAAGGCAGAGAAGCAAGTCTGTGGGGCAGCCAGAAACACTGCAGGTACCAGTGGCCTGTTTCAGGTGGCAGCACTGCAGGTAGCAAACCCTTGAGAAATAAAACCTATTATATACATTAACATGTGTAGAAAGAATGCTGCTTTACTGCACTTTAGTTTTACTCATCAAGTATTTTAAACAATAGGTTTGATTGAGAACGTGCAATGTTTTCAATACTTACGACAGGAAAGGGATGGCAAAGCAGGAGAAACAACTGAAACAAAACTTTCTCTCTCATGTCTCCTTGAAATTGAATCAGGCCACAAAAGCTAGAAAACATAAGGAAAAAAAAAAGAGAGCTCTAGTGCTGTAACTGCAGAAACACATTCTGAGGGTGAGAACGAGCTGTGTCGGGAAGAGGGTGGGAGGGGAAGCTCTGCTGCCCAGGGATATCTCAGCTCTGAGAGCTGTGGGAAAGCAAACACAGGGTAAGGGCACTGGAACCCGGGAGGGATCCCGAGGTGCCAGATGCTGCTGCCAAGTACAGAGGTGGTTCTAAGGCTCCCGACCAGCAGCACCATGCTCTGTGCGCTAAGCCCCTCAGCCGAACCCACCCCCCAGGCACCACAGCGCTTGGTGGACACACTCCAGAACAGAAGACAAGTCAGGAACATGGGCTATATCTGATTTTAGGCTTTCCTGCACTCTTCAAGTATTACCAGTAAAGAAATGAAAGCTCAGAAAAATCAGACTCAATGATCTTGAAGGTGTTTTCCAACCGAAACTGTTCTATGATTCCATTGCTTGGCATCGTTATACCTGAGTAATTGTGCCAAGTTTCTGCCAAGGAACTTTTATTCAGCTGTGCAATGCTCTTGTCTTTTTTTTTTGCCTCAGCTACCTGAACTGAGGGCTTTTACCCTACAGCCAGACAATAATTTTGCAGCCATTCTCAGCTCTTATTAGTGCACACAAAACATCTCATCTTTATCTATATTCTGCACTGGCACCAAGGCAAGCTCTCTACCAGCAACTAGCAAATTATGCACTGCATCTTTAAGAATATCAACAATATTTTAAAGGTGGGTGAATTTCATCAGATCCTTCACATATTTTCACCTCAACTGCCCAGCAGAACATGAACCCCTCACCACCTTATGTGGCAGGCATTTGAGTGCAGTTTCATTCATATTTCACATGAAAGAAGCCCAGCTGTTACCTCTGGTATGTACTGTACTGAAATGTTCCTCACTTTGCTGTGAGCAGAGAAAAAAATGACTTCATTTCATCTACTCACACTCCTATGCTGGAACGAAGCTTCCGGATGTCTTTGGATCTTTTGATCTCTTCTTTACAAAGGGTAAACAACTTCACTGAGAAGGGATGGCTGAAAATGGGAAGGAAAAAAGAGATGAGCAATAGAGTCAAAAACATTTACTGATTGTAAAGATGCCAAATTAACATTCAAAGGAGAGGAATGACACAAGGCAGAGGAAGAGACACTTCTTCCCCAGCAGCACCTGCTCTGTTTAGTGGGCTTTTGGTGAAGATGCTGGTGAGTTTGACCACCGTGTTACTGGCCTTTTATTTCAATAGGAAAGGGAAAGAGATGAGCATTAAGTGTTTCCATTGCTGCTACCTGTATGCTGCTGGTATCCAAAGCGATTCAGTGTATTCTATAGCCATGGCTTGTGGTTAACAACAAAGCACAGTATGATCAGAAATACCCTGTCAGGAATGAAAATATTCCATAGCCAAATAAAAAAGCATTTAGTTGATGTATCAGTGTGGTGCCTTGGTTGTTCCCTATGGTCTTCAACCAAACTTTACACAAGGGCTGAACGTTGTTCTTGAACGCTGCGCCATTTCACAGCCCAAATTCCCCCAGTGATTCCAGACAAGGTAATTAGACACAGGGCTTACAGTTCTGTTTAGTGTTCGAGTCATGAAGCCATCTTTAAATACAGTTAGCAAATTCTTTTCTTTTTCCACACAGCCTGGGAAATGTGATTCTCACAGCCCTTTCCCAGACACTCATACAAACACAAGTGGTGTTAGTATATTCCAAGGATCTATTAAAGAGAAGTAAAGAGGGAATATTGCTTTTATTTCAGTACAAATGATTTAATCTTTTACTTGCTACACTCCAAGCTGAAGTACCACAGATGCAAAAGAAACTATTTTGTATTTGTCTAGTACACACAATTACCTCTAGACTACGTATTTTGGAAACCTCACTGAATTCTGTATGTAAAGCAGAAAGCAAAAATCTAACATTTAGTTTCTGCTGCTGTGATCCAAAGCTGTGGATAAGAACTACTCAAAAAAGTTGTGTTGTGTCACCGATTGAAAACCAGAACATTTAAAAGAAGATGTTCATAGGAGTGACAAGATGATTTGTGAAGTTAATGCACTTTGTTAGATACAGCTTTCCAGACAAGAGGTTTTAATTAATTTTTAAAAATCTTAACAAAACACTGGCATATGCTGACAAATACTGACTTGGTTAGAAAACTGCACAACAACCCAGGGAGCCACGAGGCTACAGAATGCTGTCTGTAGCTGTCTTGGTATTGTCCAGAAAAAACACGAGAAGCAAATAAAATTGCCAGGTTTTCAATGCTGATGACGAGGCCTGACAGCGTGTTACCAGAGCTGATGTGGCTTTCAGACAGCAGTCTGGAGGGCTGAGTTGAAAAGCCCCTGGCAGGTGCTGAGCACAAGGTCTTTTGCCCTGGTCCTGGCAGTGAGGCCAGCACTGCTTCTGTGCTGTATGAGTCCTGGTAAGCACAGAAAGGATGGACATAGGGACACGCAGCCAGAACAGCAGACCTCTGCGTGAATGAGGCTATGGCTACAGACACTTTGTCTGGGGAGATGAGGGAAGAGCGAATCTGCTCTCTTGATAGTAAGAGATGTGGGTTTTCTTGCCTTGGTGACATGTCTCCTCCTCCCACCCCCCATTTACACGAAGACAGCGTGTGGACAAGGAATTGCAGTACCTGCAGTGCATGCCTGGCTTTCAGCACAGACAAATGGCAATATAGTGAATTAGGTGAGATTTAAATTGGTGGAACAGGGCCACTGCTGAGGAGTCTGGTGACAAAGAGACCAATTGGAACAAGAGCATCTGGAATAAATTTAAATACATGTAACCTCATGTGCAGCGATTTGTGTTTAAAACAGATGCACTTTCTGTCATTTACCAATTTCACATTTGTAATAACTAAACCTAACCTACGTGTGATCTCAAATGACTCAAATAGCTTGGCCTCTTTAAAGGAAATTGGGAAAATTCCTTCTCCTGTGTGGGCGCAGTGCCAGCAGAAGCAGTCAGCATCTGGGGAAAAGGGATCTGTCTAAAGCCCTTACATACACTGGGCGCACACAGCACTGCAAAAGGTGCAAGCTTTTCCCTGGGAAAGGTGAACTGAGTTCTGACAGTTCTGCTGACATCACCTGGGGAGGCAGCGAGACCACAGCGCAGCCATTGCCACGTGCTTTACAGTTTATTACACAACAGCAGTCTAATTGATGTAAAAAATCCCCAGGAGCATGTGATACAGAGACATCATTAGCTGCAGATCAGTGGGGACACATACCATCTTAAAACATTAAGAACGCCAAAAAATACACATGTATAAAGCATGAACAGTTCTGCTGAATGGATAAAACACAGACGTGTAAGGAAGAGAAATGCCACTTTACTGAGTACTCCAGAAAGTGTTACATCCTGACCTGTCACTGAAAGGCTCACATGGTACTGAGGATTAGCCTAACCTCACTGCAGCGTCCAAGGCAGGAGTGATCTACCTGGGTGCGTGGCAGGCTGTGCATCCAGTGAGCAACAGAATGACTCCTGCAGCAACAGGAACCATGGCCAGAAAATAATGCCCCAGTGCCAGTGTTGCAAGTGGCTCCAGTTCCCTCTCCTTTATCAGCCCTTTCCCCAGCCCAGTACCAGCTGACAGTTCCTACCACCTTCAAAGCAGCCCAATGCACTCTGCTTTATTTACGGCAGCAGTTCCAAGCACTCTGCCCTTCACCTACAGCAGTCTCTCTGGTCAGTTAACACTCCCTACATTACTATGGATATGGCTCCACAAATCTGCAGTGCACACTGAGATGAAATCAGGTTTCGGGCTGTGCGGCCACAGAGAAGAAATGGCATCTCAGTTGAGCAGTATGATCGTGTCTGGGCTGGGAGGGCAGGCAGGGCAGGGAGGAACTGGCAGGTGGAGTGACACAGCAGTTTCACAGATGCTTCAGGAAAGCACATACATGCTCTGCTGCCAGAGGACATGGCTTTCCCCTGACTTCCCTCCTTATTTTGGCACAATTTGTGAGCACACAGCAGATCAGATGGAGGAACGACCTCAAACTGAATTCTCTAATGCCACCCAGCATGTGGCAATACAAACCATTCCTGCCAGTCTAAGGGAGGAGAGACCTATTGTGCAGGGGACACAGGTTTATGCCAGCTTCTGATATGTGGGAAGTAACAACCTGGAAAATGGCAGGCAGAGCTCTTCTTTTCATACTACAGATTCAAACTAAGCCAAGCGCAACAAAGAAAAGCCACTTCTGACAGCCTGTTGATGCCAAGGTTGATCCACTTCAAACCCCAACAGACAGGTCACTTCCCCACTAGCTGGTTCAGCAGGGCCCTGGCAGAGAAAGGACCTACACACATTTAAACACAAGCATTCGCCATACAACAAGGGAGGAGAAACACCCAGAGGTCCATTTGCCCTCCTGCACGGGGCTCACACGATGAGCCACAGAGAGCTTCATAAATGTCCTGTACACCTACGGGGTGACACCAGAAACATCAGACTGAGTACCCTAAACTTTATGAGCTGTATGGTGTGAAGGGGAAGGAAAACACACCACAGGTTGCACCCGTGCAGGGCAGGAGTGACACCATGTGGCAATGTGCTTTAACGGGAGCACCCGGCTCCTGGAGCATCAAATCAGCCAACAGCCATTAATCCTGTTCAAATCAAGCAGGCTTAACCTGCTCTGGACTGCTGATGTTTTATTAGGATAAAAAAATCCAGGATAGTGCAAAATATCCATAAGAAATTTCAAAATGCAAATACGTTTTCCTAATGTGACAGTTGAGTATCAAGCAGCTGCTGTAGACATAATCCTGATGCCTGGCATCCCACAACCTGGGGTGCTTTGCCAAAACTCCACTCAGCCCAGTGTGTTAAAACATGAGGGAAGGAGATGCACTGGGAGCCAAACACCCTAAGGAATGCTTATGTTTCATTTCCAGCTTCTCCAAATGGTTTTTATTTGCTATATGACAAGCGAGAAGTACGCTGCAGAACTGAAGCAACAGGGAAGCTGCTTATCAGCAGTAAGGGTGTTTTCAAAAACAACCACGTACCTTCTCTCTCACAGGCACATCAAAGTATCTGCAACTGCACTCACAGGTGGCCTTTTCACACCACCAAGCAGAGCACCTCAATTCACGCTCACACTGCTTTGTATTTCTGCACGGCTCTTTGGCATGGCTCTTTGGAAAGGGGATAATTGGTCCCACTTGGGAAACCAGACCCAAAGTCACACTTGTCCAGGGACAGGTGTCCTCTAAAAGCACGGAGCAGGATCAGGGTTTATCCATCCCTAACGACATCCAAACAATGTACACCAAAGAAAGAAAATGCAAACGTTGCACTAAATATAATTTGGGGCTCACCCACCTACAACACCCTGCTGACCTGCACACAGGTCCTACAGCAGCAGGATCCCACCATGTCAGGGGCACTTGGCTTTCCACAAAGCACATGCAGTGACCTGTTTGTGATTACCTCTTGACCCTGAGGTACCTGTATTACCAGGAAACTCCACATGAAAGAACTACATTCTGCTCTGCAGGAGGCACAGACTTTACCTGTAACTCCTTCCCATAATCTACTATCTACCCCAGCAAGCCTGAAGCTCATGTGGAAGTCCCAGATCACCGCTATGATTACCAAACCGAACAAGTAATATTCATCCCATCTGTATTTGACTAATTTTAAATTCCCATTCAAAAAGGGACAGCCAAATTTGATTTAAGAGAGATTATCTAAATACAAAAGTAGACTCAATTAAAGCTCTTAAGAGTGATAAAAGCTCTTCAAATGCATATGCTGCCAGCAATTCTTGACTCAACAGAATCCATATCCAGTATACGTGCTCATAGGATTCATGCTGTACAGTTCTACAAATATCTGTAGATGTGCCAAGATGCTGCCTGGGAGAGTTTGTGGAATATATTTCAGTATTATGGAAATTAAAATCACACGCTTCTGAAACATCTGCAAAAAAGCAGGATTTCACATTGGAATCTCTTATTCATGTTTATCCATTCCTTAACAAAATACTTTCCAGAAGACTGAACTCGGTATGGAAAAGCTGGGACATGCCTTTTTTTGTTCTTATTAGAATCTTACTTAACTTCTCTGGTGATATTTGCATTAAGAAAAGCAGTGGGGTTTTGGAAGTGATAGCTTGTAGGCACACTACTTTGCAGCATCACAACAGGCCACTGCCATTGCTAAAGGCTCACAGTGCCAGGACAAATGTGCTCCAAAAAGCGAGCGCGGGGGAAGCGAGTCAAGGAAAGACATCATGTGGATCTGATACTGGCCCAAGTCTGGCAGGTGAAACATGCAAACTGCATTTGATTAACGTTAGAACAATGAAGCAACTTCATGATACGAGGGTCGAAGACTTTATCAAGACCTTTTCAAGGGTATTTGGTCCAGAATTGGTCACAGCTGTCCCACCTCAGGAAAATGAAACCACAGTGCTGTATCCATACACACAGAGCCCTCTGTACCCACACCGAGAGCAATGTTCAGCAGCAGCAGTGTAAGATTTAAGAGGCCTGTAACATGGTGGAAAATAAACAAAAAAAGATTTTCAATGACTCACTTCTCTTGTGTGGTAAATATATCAAAACAGCTGTTTGCCAGCATCTGGTCCAGCATTGTCAAGAGAGGTACAGACACTCTGGTGAAAGAAAACAACAGAACGATGTAAATACATTTCTTGGCATACATATATACACTAATTTAATGAGAAGCAAAGAAAGAAACTTCCTATCTACCTACACATATTTAAATTAGAAGTCTAATTTACACAGAGGAGGGTTGCTCGGTAACTTCTGTGTGTTGGCTAAATCATCCCCATTGGCTGAGAGAGGGACATTCCCTTAAAGCCAAAAAGAAAAAAATCTAATTAACACCATGCCTGGTTTAAACTTGTGGGGTCCTGAAAATGCAATTAACAAGAGTAGAAAATATTAATTTATTTTCTAGTATCTAAACAACACGTTCCACAAAATGGATCAGGAGTTACACCACCTTCTCACTACAGGTAATTACCAAAAGGAACCAACACTCAAGGTGTCAGTTGGAATAACTGTTCATAACTTTTCATTTCAACAGCTGAGAAAAGAAGCAAATTTAAAATAAAATTGAAAATTCTACTGTCATAGTTTTTTTCCATTCTAGGGAGTATTTCCTGTTTTCTTCAAGTTTTATAAGTAAAGCCTAGAGAAATTAATCTCATTATGCAGAATGAGTCACCTTTATAGAAAAATATTCAAAATTATACTCTAAGTATATGTGAAAAAACATTACCTAAACAAAATACAGCCTGGGCTACACTGCAAAGAGCACAGCAATATACAACCCCCAGTACTGCATTCTATAAAAGCCAGTACTTATTATGCCCAATATTACACTACAGTAAATACAAAATATTTCACCCATGCTCCTTTGTTACACAAAGGTACTGCTGTACCAAAGAGCTGTTTTACAGCAAATTTACATGGGTCAGGCATACTTCATCTAGGCATGTTAACAAGGATGTGCCACACATCTGACTTCAAAGAAGTTAAAAGATAAAAAACCAAATGAAAAACATTACCGGTCATTCCGCAGGTTGTCCTCAAAGACCTTCAGCAACGTCTTGCAAAAACTCTCCATAGCACTGGAATCATTCTGAATTTTCTTCATGTAGTCAAAAAGGCTCTGGGCAGAGTATCTGAGCTAGAACAAGGGAACCTCAAATGAAGGCACAGGGATCAAACCCCACTGCGACACACACGAACACTGACTACGCAGAGTTACATGTACCCTTAAGTGCCTGAGGTGTACACCTGCACCATGAAGATAATTCTTCCAAGAGCAGCTGAGTGAATAAACTCACTATCAGCCTTTGAGAGGAAGACGATATTTTACTGCCATTAATCCTTTTTTATGGAAGGGGTTTTTTAATACTTTTAAAGTTTTGCCATTGTAGGAAAAAAGACCACATTAAAGCTTCATTATTTTCTTTCTTTTAAAATAAAACATCCCCAAACCGCTATGATTATCCTGCTCTACTTCAAACGGTAATAATAATAATAATAAAATGTTATGGCTCTGAAAGTTAAAGAGTACACAAGAAGTTCAAGAGGTAATATTTATTAAACAAGCTGATGTAATTGAAAAACGCAGGCAAGCTCATGGTGCAGGCCACACAAACCAACAGTAAACTCGGGTTAAGAATTAAAAACAGCTCAGAAATAATGACTCTTGGTTTAACTTCATTATGTTAATCAGCCAGTTTAGAAAGATGGAGGGAGGAGGTTTTGGTGCTTGTGTTCAAAGCTCAGCCTTCACTCAGCAGTTCTCCCAGGGCCGTGGCGCTCTGGAGCACAGCCCAGGCTGGCTGCTCCTCGCCTGGAAGCCTAGGCCGAACCTGCTCCGTCCAGCCTCGAAGCCTGGGCCTGCAGTGTGGGAGCAGGCAGAGGCTTGGCAGGATCCCACTTGCCCCCCAGCAGCTAATGCTACGCCCTTGAGACCCTGCAAAGACTGCAGCAGGCTATACAAACATCACTGCTAAGGACTCTGAATTTCTGGGAGAGGAAGGGATTTTAGTTTCCAGGCTCATGCTTTAAAATATTTGTTGACTTCCCTTGGGCATGAGAAGAAAAACGTGGGTTTTTTTGTTACAGAAGCTTCCTCAAAGGAAAATATCTCATCAAGGATGAACATAATCAGATTTCTGAATTTCCCTGACTCCAGTGTGGAGGATTATCGGTCCTGCTGGGGCTTGGCCAAGGCACTGAAGGAAGGGAGGGGATGGCCAGGGCCCCTGTACGAAACTATGGGATACAATGAAGAGGGCTGTGGGAAGGGGAGAGGGGGCAGATCAGTTTTGAAGGATGAACTTGTTTTAGTTTTAGTTTCAAGTTTTACATAATGTTCTGCTGAGTCAAGTAAGCAATAAGTAAGCCTATTCAGTTAGTGGAGATTGTCTTTCTGAAGCTCATGCACAGCATTTAGTTAGTCATCCAAAGGTGCAATCAGTTCCCTCCAAAGATTAACACTCTTATCAAGAAAGAAAATAAGATCAGTATGAGAACTGTTACAAGTATCTTCCTGAAAGCAAGAGAGAGGAATTTCTATTTAAATATTTTATCTAATTTACTATCAGCAATATTTAGGAGTGCATCAGCACAGAACAAGAAAAAACATTTTAGCCTTGAATCAAAACCCAGAAGTAGTTTTCAAAAGCTGTAGTGCACTTAACAACAGGGCACACAATCCACACTGCCTGGCAAGCTGCAGTGTCTGCTGCTGTAACGATTTGTTTGGGAGTGAAACATCCTGGATGACGCAGAAATACTTTTTTGAAACGGTCCAGCAATCTAAAGAAATTGTTCAGATATTCTGCCTTTCAAATCCCATAAAAAAAACATTTAAATATCTGTAAAATCCAGCTATATTAATCAGAAATCCTGAACAGAGCCGAGTGTGGTGCTTCCATGTGTCAGAAGAAATGTTGGTGGGTTTCTCTCTGTGCTGAGTATAAACTGTGTCCTTGCTCTGAAAGGTCTTTACACAATACACAGTTGTAAGGGAGATTTCCTGAAAATTTAAATCCTGCTTAATTCTATGCTACCCTTCGAAACAATCTGTGCATTTAAGACTATTACGAATAAAGAAGGAATATTTTGCCTTATTACCTTACGCTGGCAGAGAACATTGAGAAGTAGGAGGGTTACATCCGAGTTTAGTCTCAGTGTTCCTTACAGTGTGTATGGTTAACCATGTAATTTTCTGTCCTATTTGTCTTTTAAACGACCATGCAGGTGTCTCAGCTTTTTAAAAAGAAAACATAAATCCTTAAAGCTTTTCCTGTAGATTCAAATGACTGAAAAGGCAAGAGTGGGCCCGAAAGAAAAGGGAAGCAGAGCTAGACATAGGATGTTCCAAAGCTGTGCAAACCAAAGATGGAGTAGCAGGTTAATCAGAAAAACCTGTATAATGAAGGCAGCATTTTTTCATTAGGAAATAATTGAACTATATGACAGTACGAGTGTGGATCAGTCATCAAGCTGCTCGGAGATTTTAAAATGGGGCATTTTTCAAATAGCCAGCATAGATCACAGGAACCTTACTGGAAGAACCCCTAAAAGGACAATGTTAGATGGACAGGTTAAATACCTATTTCCTCCTTGGATCAGCACTCCTCTCTTTTCTCCCAGACAACCTGTGAGGACAATCTATAACCGTAGCTGCTCGTATTTGCAGAAAAGAGTTTCCAAATTTCTTCCCCACCTATGCCAAACCCAGAATTCACACTGTATCAAATGTGTGACATTTACCTTTCCCTGGGGTTGCACAAGAACTGGGAAAGGAAATTAGGAGGTTAATGGGCTGGAACTCAGACAACTTTGGATAAGAATTTAAGAGAAGGCCTGAGAAGAGGGTTTGCCAAGGCTTTACATCATTTAAGCCATGAGTACACGACAAAGCTTATGGCATTCAAAGGAAATATTCATTTGATGCTAAATTTAAGTCTTAAGGATTTTACCTCCTGAACCAAGGGAGAAGCCAGCCTAGATAAAAAAGCCTGATGAGAAAGGAAGAGCCTGTACTGAAGATGTTTAGACTGACATACCCTAATGGCTGTCAGTCTCCTCGGAGCCCCAGGTACCTGAACAGAATTCTGTCTTCGGTGCCTAACGCACCACGAATGGAAGTCAAGCAAGTAACTGCTGGACAGGCCTGGGCAAAGGCAGCATTTTTATACCCAGGCAATTGCTCAAGGCTCTAGTTTTCCTAGAAACATTGCAACACAGAAAGACCTACTGACAGAGTCAGAACATTCCTGTAACACGTGCAGAAGAAACCGTGTTACGCTCAATAAATAACCCTGGTTTTGGATCATTTCTAATCCTGACAAATTTACAGCTCTGAAGTGGCAGTAGCCTATTTTCCCAGCAACTTCAGAAAAAAACTCTGTATCGTTTCAATTTGAACAGAAGTGAAACCACCTCTCCCTTGTTTTACTTCCAACACTCCTTTTAATGAATCAAATCTTTGGAGGCCAGTAACTCTTAAGACTCAAGTCAGTGATATTTTATGAGAAGTAGTAATACAGCCACTCACACTATTTTTCTTTCCTAAAAAAAGGAGGGAAATTATTCTCAAATGTATTTTGCTCTAGAACTGTCAACCAAGAAATCTGGATTTGGGGCCTGTTCCTTCAACCTAAATATGCATTAATTTGCATACCTTTTGTCACAGTAATCAGCTCCTTTAGAACATCACCTACATATGTCCCAACATTTTCATCTGCAAGAACACACAGAGCTGTTCCAAGCCCTGTGTTTTCTCCTAACAGTGCATACAGTCATCAACATCACTGGCAAACAATGAGTCTGTTTTGAGGAAAGTAAAACATAAACTGTGTAATCGATTTGGCACATACATAATATTAATAACTGTATGCCACAAATGGGCTTTAATTTCAGTCAGGTGCTGTAACATCCATGCAATTTCCTTGGATAGCTTTGGAACTGGCTACTCCAATTGTTACAGGTCTTTGGCATTTCTTTAGTGCTGGAATCCTGGCACTGACCTGGGAGAAAACTTTTAATTGCCAAAATAAATTGGGGTGGGGGTTTTGAGGTGGGTTTTTTTAAGGCTTTACTTAAAATTTCTGTAACATTTTAAAATGTAATTTTCAGTCTTTATAGAGGGAAGGGAATCACAGGACATTCTGTGCTTTAGGAAAATTTTAAATGCAGTGTAGCTGAACAATCACAAGATTATATCAAAATTATATCCCGTGCCCTGAAACTACAGGGTTTGTGAGCAGGAGAAAGACCACCATTGTATAGTTCTGATCTCCATATGCTGAGTGGATTTTTTTATGCAGACATAAGAATTATGCATCATTGTGGGCCAGATATATAATTAGAAGATTCTTCTACACAGAGAAAGTGCCCTTTGAACCAAGGCGATGCTGCAGAATGCCAAATCCCAAAGGGAATGACATCTTCTGTTTTTCCAGATTACTTCAAATGCTTAAGCTGTAATTCTTTCAGCAACCAAGCTGCCACCAAAACGTTTCCGAGATACCCCACACAGCTCATTTCAGAAAATCTCTTTAAAAAGCCAAACAAAGAACTACTCTTGCTAAATATACTGCGCTGCAGAGCAATTTTAACTATGGAAAAACAGCCACTGACCACTGCATTACAATAGAGCCTTTCTCCCACTAATTTCCCCAGATGACTTCAAGATGAAATGACATTTGAACTCAGATTGTCTTGCAGTATACAAGAATCTTCTGACTCTCTAACTTCTAAGTCCACATATGATGTGTGCATGTATTTAAGTGAAAAGAAAGAAGAGACCACAAGAACACACAGAGGTTACGGCAAGAACACACATTTGAATAATCTTGTTCCATTATCCAAGATTTTAGAAACTGGCTTCTTTCATATGGATTTAATAGGAACAGTTCTTAAAACTTCTCTATTAATGTTTTTAAATCAGTCCCTGGATATTCAATAAAGCACGCTACAGGCTTTGACAGAACAGTGGGAAACACAAGTCATTACAAGATCCATCAATTCTGGTTTATCTTCACATTTTAAGTATTAAATGTAATTCACCACACACGGTATAACCCCTATAAGTATAAGCACCCTATATTTTGAGCCTCCCTCGCACTTCCCTCTGGCTCAAAAGAGAATTAGGTCATCATCTCTCTAAAGCCAAAGCCCTTGAGAGTATTTTAACCGGAACAAGCCTTTGGCGTTACAGAAGAATGCAGGGTCACAGAAAGTTAACGTTTCAAAATCATATTTTGAAAACAGTACAGCAGTTTTCCCTTAAATATACTGGCAGATGGTAACAAGGGAAGGGAGCTAGAAGTAACAGAACTGTTTAACTTCCCAAAACCAAGCACAACCAGAACTTGAAAAACCAAAAAAAAAAAGAAAAAAGATGAAAATGTTGAATAAGAATTTTCCTCTGACCTTGGTTAGCAGTCAGAATGTCTGTCCCTCCACAACTTTCCTCCCTTTTTATACTTGCACAAATAACTTTGGTTTTGCTGGAGCCTCCTATAATTAACTTTGTTTGACCAAAAGTTGCATCTCATATGCATGCCTGCTATTAAAAAAATCTGCTAAGAGTTACATTGTCTATCCAATAATGACTGTCACAAACCAACAGACGTATGTTTTCAAAGTTTTAAAAAAGCTGTTGCTATATAATTAGTTGCCCAGTTAGAAACATTAGCATTCTCAAAATTGGTTCAATACATGAGACTGCCCATTCATTGAATTCTGAGCTACAGGAATCCTAGAGGCACACGGACATCTCTGGAATATGAGCCCAGGACCCGTGGCACCAGGCAAACCCCATCGTTTGGGCACACTCTGAACAGCTCATGGTAAGAACAGAAAGTGGAAGTTATGGAGACAAGGTTAGAAAGATTACCTCCTTCCTCCTGGGAACCCAGCAGGAGCTGTTCTCCTTCTACAAACCTGCATTGCCCAACAGCTAGTGCTTTTCTACCAGCTTTCTTAATTAGACATGGCAATCTTAATTAGAAACACTCTTAAACACTGTTGGGGTGCTGACTCATGACCTCCCCCTTCTGTTACAGAGCCACTGCAAATTAAAGATTTAAATGACAGTCCAGAATATTCTGCTGCTGGTCTGGTATGTCTCTGCAGTGTCGTTTTGTATCAAATCGTGTTCTTACCAATAGTTGTTTTCAAATATTTCATCTTTTGCTACATCAAATAACAAAGAAGCCAAACATCCAGAAACCAAGAATTTTGAAAGTACCAAGACAAGATGTAATATGAGGACAGAAGGATACCCTAAAACTGTAAGAAAGTCTGGAAGATTTTAGCAGCATGACAGAGTACCAAAACTGGAGTCAAGACTGTTCATGCACAGAAGAATGGCACAGAAGAATGAAATAGATATTGCAAAGCTCTGAGGATTCTAACAGACATGTGAACGATGCTTCTTTGTATTGTAACTATCTCTTTGGTACTTTTTTAGCAAGCACATAAAATTAACAAAGAACCCCAAACCTGATCATAATGTTAATCCATATTGACAACTAATAATTAACACCTTGTATCACTTTCAAATAAAAGAAAACAAGAGAACACAGGTAACAAATGAAAACAGGGATAGACCTCATTTAAAAAGAACAATCATGCTGCATTTAGCCACAGTATTTAGCAAGCTGAACAGCTCTTTCTCTGTTAACAACTTGGAAAGGTGAGCAAATAAACATAAGAGTTGATTGAGCCAACAGGCTTGAACACTCAGCTGCTTCTATCAGATCAGGAAATGAGACACAAAGAGTCCTTAGTCCTTGTTTCCTCCTTGCTCAATCACTTCAGAAAATACTTTTAATACTAAAAAACAGAATTTCAAATATTATTAGACTTCTTTCTTTAAAGAAAACTTTCCTCTGAAATTCTCATACAAATAATTATCTGCACTAGCCACCTAAAGAGACTAACCAGTCAATATTTGTATGAGGTAATTGCATTCTCCTACTAAACAGGAAAGCCACTCTGCTTTCTTACCGTTGTCTCTGTTAATCCACCTACGGACACCGAGAGACCCAAGAGCACGTAGTATTGGTAGGCTGGCAAACCCAAAAGCTGGGTGATTCGAGGGAAAGCTTCTGATGCAGCATTCCAGTTTAGGGTCTCCTTCTCTGACCTAGGGAAAGGGGTAAAAAAATTAATCTTGTATGTGTGCTGCCTTTCTTCCACGTACATTTGCTATGATAGCTACTTATCCTCAAGCAGCATGCCAGTGAAGCAAGTCTCTGAATTACCTAAAAATCAAATTAAATCATTACTCTTTAAGCATATGAGGAAAATCCAAACCAAACCTTCAGGCACTGCCAGTAAAGTGAAGCAATCTTCAAGTCCTTGTCCTGATTCAGAAAAGGGATTTGAACCACAGTTTCCTTTTCACATGTACTTTTCTCTACACTAAGAAAACCAGTTCGCTTTCTTGTGTACCATTCCCAGTTCTCTCCTATCAACAACAGATACAGAGACTCACCCCAGAAAGGGCTGACACCTTCTACTGCAACTACAGCTTGGTTGAAATAATGCAAATAATTAAAAATTGCCATTATGATCAATTAGTGTTTTCTTGTTGGGGAAAAATAAATTCAGGAAAGGGGACTGCCAATCAGTTCCAGCTCTTAAGATCAAGGAGAGAAAACAAGATTATAAACCAGCCAGGATTACCAAAATACAGCTCCTATCAGATCTGTTTTACCCATGGTCTCCCAACTACCTACTACTGACATGATCTCTACCCTCCACCATGGGTGGATGGGTTCAGGGTGGCTGATGGATTCAGGAACTAATTGGGGTTGATCCAGGGAAAGATTTACACATCACAACCACATTAAAACTTAGCTCCTTCAGAAATTATGGTTTGAATGTGTACTCATACTATAAGAAGTTCTATTTTAGATGTTTATGCGTATTCATTGCATGCTTCAATGAAATTCCAACAAACAGCAGCAAGTGTTCCACCATACTCATAGTAGGTGCCTGGGCACAGAAATTACATCAGGCTGCTTGTTCGAGGTGTAACTGCCCATGCATCTTTTTACTTTCCCTGGTTTAGGATGCCTTCTTCAATATATTACCTTGGAAATATCTTCTCTAGCTCTTCTCGATGAGGTATGTGTGGAACTGGAGGGTGGTCAAAATGCAAGAGGGTAAGGAACACTGATCCTGCATGAGCCCGGAATTTATCGATTTTTTCAGCTGACTGTTGGGCCAGCCAGCACATAATCTGTTTGCAGCTGCAAAGAAGAAAACAATTCACCACATAATTTAATCAGTAGATTTAATCAGTTTGAATTGTTTCAATGTTCTCTGGTTTAACTCTTTGTAATGAATGTACAAGTGACTTCAGATATCAATATAGTGATAGGATCTTTAAAGCTTTGTC
Organism: Zapornia atra; assembly: GCA_013400835.1. NCBI lineage: Eukaryota > Metazoa > Chordata > Aves > Gruiformes > Rallidae > Zapornia > Zapornia atra. Next base: position 128,898 of record VZTU01023082.1, read on the forward strand.
TTCCATAGATCAAAAAACGGCATGACATGAATATTACAGAGTATTTAATATTCATACACCACCTTTCATTCAAAAATATATGAAAGTGCTTTATGATTTGGAGGAACTGCTACATTTCAGATGGAAATAGAGCAGGAACCTTGAAAAAAAAAGCACATTTTCAAGTAGAAAACTGCATACATACCAGAGGGGAAGATCTATCTTGTGTATTCCAAATTAAGCACTTCTTCAACTCTGGCTGGTTTTTAACCATATCCTATTTTGCTCATATTCATAACCGAACTCTCAGCTGCAAAATACTGTGATCCTTCAGAAAGGACAACTAACGATAGGAGAAACAGCTAGAATTCCTTCTGTTACAGCAAGACTCTGAATATTTAGAAAATGTGATCCAGCTGGCAGGAATGCTTTTCTAAGTTTCTTGTGCATAATCTACATCTGCAACAGAGGAACAGGAGGGAGCTGCTGGACAATGGGCACTGGTTGAGTACTGTATTCCTACAGAATCCGGTATTTTCCTTCAAAGTGTCCCTCAAAGTTGAGTGTTTATTCAGCTAACTTTTGGGTATGCTCTGTCCATAAATCAGCACCACTGAGGTAAGTTTTGCTGTAGCTCAAGCGTAAAAACTATTAAGTTTGGTTTTTTTTCCCCACTCTTAGGAGTGCTGTATTATGAAATTAAAAATCAGAGGTGTAAATTATGTTTTTCTCTACTTCCTTACTAATAATTCTGCAGAGAAGACAGAAATGAGTACAACCTCATCTCCACATTTAATCACAATCCATATTAATTATGTGATGCTCTGGATAAGCAGGCAAGTTTGCTTTCTATTTAAGTGAACAATACTGGCAAGCTCCACAGAGGTGGCAAGTACAGACCAAATCTCACAGACACCTTCTAAGGTGGGACTGCCACGCAGTTTCTCAGAATAACCTCAGTTTCTCAGAGAAACAGATCCAATATTCTCAGCATCTGTAGGAGCGTAAGCTTCATGTGCTTCTATCAAAAGTTCTGTCACACTCAGTAAAGGAGTAAATAAGTAAACAATATGTAAGCAACACTTTCTTGTATGGACTGGAATGGAGTTGTAAGAGATAAAAGACAAAAACAGCACAAGGAGCCTACACGTTGGCATCGATCAGCTCCGTTTCAGCCTGAACCAGCAGAAGCGTCACTTCCATTAAGCTTGTCATTGCAGCTTCACGTACCCTGTTGAAACAGAGGGACATGAGTTACCTCAGTGTTTATTTCAATAAATACATCTGCAGTTCAGTTAAACAGACACTGGCAAAAAATTCAAAACAATGGAAGTGCTGAGCCCTGAGAGCTGCTATGGTATTTTGGGGGGAAGCTGTACTCCCAAGCCCTGTTCTCTGAAGGAGGGCCCACATTTGCACTGAGGGTACAACAGCCATCCTAGCTTCCAGGCAAGGCCTCACCAGCTTAGTTTTTACTTCAGACAGATGTTCTCAGGTTTATTCTTTATTTTAAGATTAAAACGAATAATTATTAGTAATATTTAGTGTGCCAGTAGACCTATTTTAACCTAAGTGCTTTGTCTGCTTCAGATAATCTTCCAAAGAGGACAACTCAGTCTGACAAGATATTTAGGCACTGTTATAAGTGGCATATTCTTGTAAATTTTCAGGGTTAGCACCTCCAATATTAAAAAAAGTAACTCAGCTTACGTGGCTAAATAATAATTAGTTTCATATGAAAAAAGATTAGCTAAAGGAAAACTAGTTTGTGCTTCAAGTGCACATTATCTACATGATTTTCTGCCTTCAAAATGCCTAAATATAGTATCAGTGCAGAAGAAAGACAAAGACTGTAATTTCAGTCAAAACCCCAAATCAATACACTCATTTTAACCACAGGCCTTGTCAATACATGAGTTATTAGAAATAGTTTCTTTCTTAAGATATGGGCAGCACCATGGCACATGTTCAAGTGGTTACATGATCCCATGGAAGACCAGGCCCAACACATTCATCACATGAGTCTTGAGCTATTTGAAAAGGTACTGTGAAAATACATACTCCTGTATCTGATTTCCAAAACAAGCTGACAAAAGTTGCCTATAAAATCTAAAACTGTGTGGGACATTTGTTAGAATGGTGAAAAAGGTAAGTTAGATCATTTTTTTCCTAAGTAATTTAATACACGTTTGGCAATCTTTCATCAAAGGATGTTTTTCTACTTTTTTCATATAGTATCTGACTATTAGATATTCGTGTCTAACACCTGTAGACAGATTGGACAAGTCCCAGCAAACAAGCTGTCAAAAGAAATGTGAAGTTTGCATATGGAAAGCAAAGTTAGTTAAACTTTCCCACGATTCCATTACAGAAAGACAAGTATTACACACCAAAGAAAAGGTCTCTCCAGAAAAGTGGCAATTCTCCCCATATCTTTCCATCTTATCCAGTGGTTTAAAAGAAACAGAATGAGAAAACATTCATATTTGGGAGGCCACAAAAATATATAGCAGCCAACACTTTGCTATGAGAAAGGATTCCCCTTCCCCCTTTAATTTACATGTTTCTTGACTTGAATTTGGCTGGCACTGCCAAAGAAGCTGTAAAAGAATCTGGCGCTCAACGCACATTAGAATTTTAATGGGTGTTGGGAATTTAATTTCCTCAGGATTTACTAGAAAATTCCCACTTTGTAGAGTTTTGTTTTTAAATGAAGACAAAGACAGAAGGGTAAACAATGGGTATGGGGAACGTAAGTGCTGTTGGATGTGTAAGCTCACCTGAATACCTAATGAGACCTAGCCAGGGTCTTATCTACTTCAGTATCTCATGTAATTTTGCAAGCAGAAAGCTTAGTATCTTCTTTCCCTGACTCCCACCCCATATGGGTGCTCTTACATTTTCTTTCAGCTCCACCAGCAGCAATCCTGTTAGTAATGAGTGACAGACCCATTCACCTCCCTCTTGCTTCTTTGGCAGCTGAGGACAGAAAAGCCAAGCTCCTTCCCTTGCACAACCTGAACTCGATCCTTAATAGTTTGCATCCTTGTCTTTTCTAAGTTTGAGATGTCAAACACACCCACATTTCTCTGATTTCTTGTCCTGTGTTGTTAGTTCCCTGTCATATGAGAATTTTTACAACCAGTACTGAGGGCTGAGGAGCTGGGTAATGTTAGACAAACCAAGATAAATACCAGCACACAAATATTACCTCAGGCTGGTAAGAGTAGTCTGGATTATTTGCCCTGTGTACTTTTCCAACACATTTGCAAATACTGTAGTGAAGTGCCCTAAAGGAACACAGCTAGTCAATTTAAGAAGTGCCCAACACTAACATGCACAAAATATCTTTTGTGCTGCAGAACTAATACCTTTGCTTTGTGTTCAAAGTCAGAGCAGTTATAACTAACTATTGCCACTCTGGATGGAACTGATGAGATCTCAATGACTTGACAATGACTTGGTAGAGCACAAGCTGACAGCACTATAAGCCACTCAAGGGATGCTGACAAGGGAAAACTCCAACGTGACATGTACTGCACAAAACAAACCAAACAAAAAACCAATCACAATCACTTTTCTTCCTATGCAACCCAGGAGTTGGTTACAGGGTGTGTGACAGTAGCTCCCACTCCTTGTTGTAATTACAGATGTACTTTCCAGCACCTGCCCTGATCAAGCTATCTAATACACAACCCTAAAGATATGAACGCCACTGTAATTTACTTTTTTCCTCTTTTTTAAAGCTAAACTGCAGCTATCAAATAGAGAAACAATCCTAAAGCCAAGAGTGAGTAGGAAAGAATTCTAAAACAGATGAAAGCAGAAATTTGAGCCTAACCAAAAAGTTTCCATCTCACACAATGCATACTTGGCATCATGTATTATTGTACAGGATCTGAACAGGGATCAGCACACTGTGCATGGCTGCTGGAGCTGAACCCAGCCACTGCACCAGAACCGGGCTGTTCTGCCTGCAGCTGGGAGGGGGCAGCAAGTGACTGAGACTTTTGGCCACATAAAGAAGTATAATGAGCAAGGAGTTGTGCACACCCTCCCCTGCACAGTACAGATAACTCTTCTCTGCTGTAGCCTTCCCAAGTCAGCAATTACCATCTCAGGTCACAACCATCATCTGGGAGCTCTGCCAGGTTTGCTATAGCCCCAGTTTACCTATTTGGAAGCCTTTCACTTAAATAGTCCTCTATCCCTCCTCAACTGTGGAATCTCAGCTGCAGTTACAATATACCAGATGCCACTCAATTCAATTAAAAGAAAATTTATAAATATATACTACTCTTGAAAACATCCCTTCACAGAAGAGGATGGTGCCTGAAAAAATGTCTAAACCAGTTATTTTATACAAACACTCTTCAAAGATATGATTGAAACAAAACACCAACCCCCCTGACGTGACTTCCCACTGTTAGACAACAACTTCTTCAATACACTGGGAAAATAATGAAATGTTTCCAACCAACAACATTATTTCATAGCAGTACTTTTCAGGCCCTCCCCCTTCCTGCCTGGTATGCAATAGAAGCAGAGCCAGATGCTACAGCTGAACAATTTACAACCCTGAACACCCATCTCTGTAGCCTGAGATGCTTCACATAGTTGTCAGACTACGGGTATTTTTGCACCATAATCTGACTAACTGAGGCAGTAGTCAGAGATCATGGCAGGTTGACTGGAGTATGCAAAGCTAGAGTTCACCCTTAGGTAGCTTTACACAGCAGTCTGTTCCACTGTGGCTTCATAGCTGCTCCCTTCCACACAAACTACACAGATGCTATCTGAATTACTTTCCTGTGTAAACTCAAGTTCTGTAGGTGTGCTGGAAACCACTGCTCACAGGCAAAGCTTGTCTTTGGGACATTCAGTGTTAACTCAGAAAAAGAAAATGGAACATCAGAGAAACAGACTGATGTACATCAAATACACATCACCACACCATTGCCATACCATGCAAACAGTACTACCCATACCCTTAAGTAGTGCTGATACTCAGATGTATAGAACCATACTTCAAAGCAACATATATCTGCATATTTTCAAGTTGAAATTATGGATTAAGACAACAGAATGAAGTAGTCTTTGTCAAAACCAGCACTTTACTCAAAATCAGTTTCCAACAACTAACAGACAACCTTATCACATTTATTTACTTAGTTTATGGCTTCTCTATACAAGGATTAAGTGTTACCCCTGTCTTCTACATAGCAGCAAAATCATCATATGTTTTAAGTCTGCAGACACTGGATTTATTCCCACCTATGGGGTAACTTTACAAGCACTATTTCACACTGGGTACATTTGTGCTCAAAAATATCGGTAGGCATGTACCCTGACAAGAAAGCCCATATGTCTCTTTAGTATTTATTTGATCTCTAAGATCCCTATTTCACACAGTTTTCTCCCTCTGTAACTACCTTGTAGAATACTACAGCATGAAGGGACTAATATGAAACCTTCCCTGCTGCTCTGCCTACCACAGTCAAAGCTTGAGGGAGCATCCTACCAGTAAGTGATGCTACATCCCCTAGTACAGCTCCTTCAGAAATTAAACTGGTAGGATGTAAGCCTTTATAGTGCCCTGGTTCATCAATTTAGAAATTGCCTTTTAAGATGTGTGTTACTGAAGCAATACCAAACATTCAGATGATATTTTTTATACTGACTCTGCTTTATATGTTAAGGGTATTGCAAAGACTAAAGATCACAAAAATATGACAGCTACAGACTTCATCCTGTATCTCTTCTATAGAATTCACAACAGTAATTATATTCATAACTACTCTTGCAATCTAACAACTGAAATAGCAGAAAACTTACAGAAGAGTCAATAACACCACATCACAATTTATAAAAATATTTGTCCCAACAGGTTGTGCAACTGCTCCCTCTCCTGGCAGAAAATCCTCACAACCCCAACATACACAGGCGAGTTCCCCACAGAGGAGTAAATGTATTATTTCAAAGAAACAGAAGTACTGTCTGAAATCACTTTATTTTTTACAAGTAACTACATTCCTGATATTCCCTAAAATATAAGAATGTCATCCACAAAACCAGAATAAGGCTGAACTTCAGTTTAAATAACAGTCCCCATCTTCCTAACTTCTGAGGTAAGGGACAAATCAATTCTTGTCATCATTTCCTTTCACTTTCTACTCTTCTTCCTCTCGTGCATTACTATCTATACTCCAATCTCCAAAAGCCCAGAGCTGCCTATGTCTATTAGGTTTTGAAATGTCAGTTTTAATTAGCAAACACAGCAGCTAAGTTTTAGTCTCCATCTGTAAGGCCTCTTACCATCCTCCAACATCTCCTCGGCTGTCTGTAGTGTAGTCGGTCACACCGTTCAGCAGCATAGCATAGATCTGAGCAACATTATCTCTGCAGACATATTCTTCCTGGGATCCTTCTCCCTTTACACCTACAGTTTGGCAAACCCTTTAGAAAGGGAACAGAGCAGGGGGAATAGCATATTAGAAAGGAGAAACATTAAGATGTTCTGTTGCTTAATGAAGTTCCCCAGACATACAATATTCCATACACCTATAACACCTGCTGCAAGCAGGATGAGGAATATTTCTAAGCCTCCTGTACTATTTGACCTGAGGATTTCTGATCAGTGTTCAGGTTTAGAGGAACGCTGGCAAGGCAAAAATCTCAATAAATAAGCAGACTGGTTTTATTTCCATAAACTACAAAAAAGAACATGGTTCAAGTACCTAGCAGTTTCTGAGCTCTCCTTGAATTAAGCAAGAAAAGTAAAGGACATCAGCACAATGAATTTGATATCAACAAACCTCTTTACACTGAAAGCATGGTTAATGTGAGAAGGAGGGTTTTGTGGGGTTTTTTGCAGCTTAAGAGCATCTCTACTATGATACTGTTAACATTAACGACACTGTGGCAGGTCAACACAGAAAATACTCCCTTAGAAAGAAGTACAATTTCTTTAAACCAATTCAGTCTTCTCATTAAGAAACTGGAAAAAACCCCCATATATTCTTTGTCCTTGTTAGAGCTCACTAAAACGTAGCCCACGAGAAAGGTGAACTTAAAAATATACTCTAGCTGTCCAGTTAATTAATTTAAAAGCACCTGCACACCATGAGAGTGGTACTCCATTCTCCAGTGTGTGACAACCCTCTAAATCAAAGATACACTGCATCAAAGAGATGTACACAGTCCCACAGTAAACATGCATCATGGTGTGACTGATTTCAAGAACCATGCTGTACCAAAACAGGGTGAAAACACTGAGAAAGAATTCATGCTAGACAAAAGTAAAGATGATTAACATACTTTGCAATTGCTATTAGGGCATCCCTTCTGGATTCTGCAAAGCTCACATCTGCAGGAGATATTAAGGTAACCTTTCTCAAACCTTCCAAAACCTGAAAAAACATATAATTTGATATATTTATTATTTGGGTGGTTTTATGACAAATGTTTTATTATTTATGTATTATTTATGACAAATCTTAAATGCACGTGGCATATTAAAATGAGCTCAGTCACATATGGGAGAACTGAGCAGTCAGCAGCGTTTGGTTTCTCATCACGACCTGTCAGCATGCCTCACTTTTCCCTTTGGATGAATGTTCCATGGCAAAAGGATAATTCAGTCTCTGGCTTTTCCTTTCACACAACTAAAACTTTAATTATCAGAATCTATGGCAAGCTAAATCATCCTGATTTTCTGGAGTTACTGTATGTTACAATTGAAACCCCTCATAAATAACAACTGTTATTTATCTGATTATGATCCATTCAGACTAGCTTGTGCCTCTTTCTCATTACAGTGATCGTATTTTCTCACCTGCTGGAGCCTGCCCTTCAGCAGAGACCTTGGAAGGGCCCCAAGAGCTCGTGAAAAGCCGCAACGAATCATTTTCTCTGTGTTTTGTAGTTCTGAAACGTACTGTGTCACCAGCTCATCTAGAAAAAAATACCATTGCAGCTTGTAAAGCAACTACCACATCATTATCATTACATATTTGGCTAACAAGAAATAAAACTGGGGGAGATCCCCCAAACAGAGAATTTTCTAATCCATTCAACTAAAATTTTAGAATTAATTTCCTACAGAAAAAAATAATAGTTTTAAGATGTTCACTGTTAAATGAACTTTTATTTTCTACATATGCAGTCAGATGTTTAGACAGACTAATCCTAGTCATTACAATTTTTTAAAAACATAAAGAATAAGCATCTAAGCATGAACATAAACACAAGGGAACAAGTCCTCATATATTCAGAGGTCATCATTTTCCATAGTTTGACAAGTGTTCTGTGTTAGTAAAGAGATCTCTCTGGGTATGTTAAGGTCAGTTATTCAACAGTTTTCCCCAAAAGAAGTCTTAATTGGACTCAGGGTTTAAACATACACAGAGAGCATATCTAACCAATAAGTTCACATATAACACTTTCATATAGAGACTAAAGCAAAGATAGGTTTTTTGCAGGAGAAAGCTCAAAAAGAAGTGACCACTTTGATACCATGCTTGGGTTCTGTGCATTGTTACATAACAAAACCCAGACAATGGCTCTACAAACCAGAGCACAGAGAAAAGGAACAAGGATAAACTGATGGAGAGGGAAGAAAAGGAAGCTCAACAATGAAGTGACATGAAGAAGAATATGAGGATGAATGAGAAAAAGAGGAAATTAAAAAGTCAGGAATCTGTGTTTTCTGTGTAGCCTTTTTCACAGACAAGAATGCTTCCTTTACCAGATTTTTCAGCTACTATATTAAACTCTTCTGTACAATGCAAAGAAACACAAGGTACTCCAGAAAAACTAACAGCAACTAAGGTAGCTGCAGTAAACCTAACCGTGGTTCCACAGGAGAAAGGTGGTCTTGTTAATTGCTTCAGTGAATATGCAATTTTTAATCCTCAAAAGAAAGAAAAAGAATCAGAGATCCTAGGAAGATTACATAATTGTGGCATTGCTTACTGTCATCTAAGATTTAAATGATTGAGCAATATTTGCTAGAGGAAGAAAGAACAGTTACCATAAGAAACTACACATTAATCACAACTTTTTCAATGACTATGCAATCTGCAGGTCTCAACTAGTTCCTCACATCAGGGAACTAGTTCCCTGTCCAGAGGTTAGCAATGCCTTCATCTAAGCTCATCTATTTAAAAATTTCCAAACTACTGGAGTGTAAGACAGTCTTGAGTCCACAGGAAGATGCAATGCTTGCTTAGACAGCAAGTCTTTCCAGGGGTTGATTTTTTTTTTAATGTCTCTGTACCATATCTCCTTTTCCCATACTGCCCACAGAAAATGAGGGATGCAGTGCCAGCCTGATGAAGGAAAGGGTTATTTTGGGAATTACTTTTTTTGACAAAGATATGGGGATTTTAAATCATGATAGGCTGCTGCCACGTATCAGCCCTAATTTCTTTGGGACATGGACTGCACGTTACTGTATATATGATAGGTATCATGTTAATTCTGGGAACTACTATAACAGAATTCCGTAACAGGCATTCTGCTACTTGATTTAGGAATGCCTTATTAATGGCAAAAAACCCCACCAGGAAAAGACATCAATATTTTATTACATATATGTAATGTCATTGTCATATTTAGAAACACAAGAAGTTGTTATCACCTATACAATCCAGCCACCTGTCTGTGATGCTACTTGAAAGAAAGGTCCAAGAAAACCAGAGAAAAAAAGATACTGATTCATATGCCCCCACGAGAAGTTTAAGCTACTCCTGTACTACAGATCCAAATCCAAACAGATGAGGTTTCCTTTACACATTTACATAAACTCTGGGTGTCCTAGCTATCCTTCTCTTCTTATCCCTAACCAATTCTTCATCTTTAAGTCAAACATGATATATGACATACAGTTTATCAAAATACAGTGTGAAAGTCTCTCAATTAAAAGTTAGGATATTCTTTGCTTCTTTGTTTTACAGGATGGGATAGAAAAGCAATATGGTTTTCCTAATATTGATTGTTATGGTGCTTTGCATTCACCTCCAGTCTAAACTAAGCAAAACCCTAGAGACATCTAGACTGACAGTTGGTTTTATCAATTTCCTGAAACATTTTAAGGTCCTTTAAAATTAGCAACACTCCTCCCCATTCGATGTAATACTGCCAAAGCACAAGTTAGGTCCAGCCCAATAGTTTCTGCCTCTACTGTAAACATGAGTCATTACCCTGTAGAGCTGGATCAGCTTCTCCCTGTTCATTGATGTAATATTCATTACACAGCGCAGCCAGTGCAGAGACTGCAGACTCCTGCAACAAAAGGAAAACTGAGATACCTGGAATGGCTTTTTATCTTATTTTTAAAAACTAACAAAATTATCACAATATTTTGTTTTCAAATTGTCTCTGTGGTGGCTATAAGCTCTAACAGAGGGGACAAAAGTTGTCTTTATAATTTGGTAGAGCCTTTAAGAGCACAAAACGTAACTGTCATGGTATTACTCAGGACAATGAAAGCAAATAGCTGGGGGTTGGACTCGATCTCTGGAGGTGCCTTCCAACCCCTACAATTCTGTGATTCTGTGAAATAGCATGAAACACAACTATTGATGGACTTGATATTCAGAATAGCTTGAAGCACAGTACAAGGATTTGCAACAGAGTTTAATGGAAAATTTTTGATCACATCGATGATCTCACTGTTAGTAAACAGGCCTGTGGGACATCAGGCCTAAGAACAGTATCCAGAGATTCTTTTTCTATGAAAGTACCAAACCCACCATCCCATATGCATATTACAGGTACACCAAAACAGAAGCAAACCATCCTATCACTGTAACCATACAGCTGACAGCAAGTAGCTTCAAGCAACCATCAGCAACTCCTCAGCACCAGCCCACTGCCCATGCCAGCACCTGTCACTTACTTTGTCCACATGTACATACAAAAGCAACCCTCATTCTAGCTCTTCCAAGTATTCACCAAAAAGGTCCCACTGAATTTTGAGGATTGTTTGGGTTTTTTTTAAATAACCCTTCTTAACAATCTAAGGAACAAACCAATTAGGTTCCATGGAAAATAACCCACCAACTAAAGCAAAAATATTTCTAATTCTGTTTGACGTTGACTACATGAAGAAGGAGGAACTATTCTACCTTTACATGCTGTTGTGCACCACTTGAAACACTAGGGAGACTTCTCAGACTGTCGTTTATTAACCACTGCCAACCACCTGAAATAGCAAGGAACAGAAATGGTATTAATTTTTCTTACTTTCTGAACTTCAACATTCTATGTTTTATATTTTGTAATTAATACATATTGACATATTTCCTTGGTTTCCCAAAATAAACAAGGTTGTGATTCTCAATTAGTATAGCTATGCTATACTATATACTTTGGTTTACTATGTACACGGCTGGGAAGGCTGAAAACTTGATAGGAAAATATTAATAAACAGCTACAAACATATCTTTAAATAACATCACAGCCTGATGCAGAGTTTGTGGATCTTTCTGATATTTTTCTATTTGTTAGGCCACCCAACCATGCTAATCTTGCTTCTTTGAAAAACATAATTTGTTAATACTTTATCTTAATGAGTAATTACTGAGATAATGGAAGGTTATTTAAAATATGACATACCAATTATTGGATCTCCTCTAAATGGCATTTTTGATAGTGACAACTTTTCAATTAAAGTGCAGACTGTAAGAAAATAAATTTGATAACTGAGTAAACACACACAAAAAAGAGAAATCAAAGCCATTTGGAACATACACCACAGCAGGTTACAGTAGCATTCATTTGAAATTGAAGACAATTTGCAATTAGAAGTCAAACTATGTGAAGTTACAAACCAAAAGGAAATTATACCTGTGATTCTTACATACAGAAACAGCTACAGTACAGTAACTGTTCTCCAACACAAGTTAGTCCAATTATCCATGCAGATGTGGTGTCGGCAGCATATTTTTCCCCCCTCTGCCATTTAAAGTGCATATGCACATACCTGCCACCTTTCTGTTTCTATACCAGCCTTAACTGGCTGTGGAGTATGGTTGACAATAAACCAACTTGGACAAGGATAATACTACAGCCACTAAAAAACTATTCAAATATATATTTATATGTATCTATGAAAGGTTTTTCTACTTGTTACTAGTATTTTTTCAGATCTTCAACGACTAATGCACAGAGCTGGATCTATAAAACTGGATGAAGCTTTATTTCCTTTGATACTCAGAATATGAGAAATGGTAATTTAAATAACAGTCATTATTCTGAATCTATAAACTTAAAAGGGTTCTCAACTTACAAAACCACTTTCAGAAAGAAAAAGCTTTTTTTTTAGTGTTTTGAAGTTATTTTGGGGAATGCAGGTTAACACAGTAAACACAGTAAGCTCTTACTATGCAACAGATTGACCACACAGTTCAAATGAAAAGGAAAATACAGTATCTTTCAGCTCCTGGTGATCAGTTCAAATAAAACAGGTCACTGTATGTCCATACTCACTATCTGGCTGCTTTACAGTTGGTGGAGAGGAGGGAGAGGAGAGAATAAACTACTATGTAATGCCATCTTTTTGTTATCCTCTCCTCCCACAACTTAATCTTTACATCTCACTCCAGGCTCTGTACACAGTTCATCATCTTCTTCATTTATAACAGACTTTACTGGGCTTCAAATCTACTCCTGAATTCCGACCTCACTATGGTAATGTCACACAGTCAGGCTCCCTGTGCTCAAACCCATTCAACATTGTATGTCAGCTGCTTTGTTCTAATATTTATTCACAGACAAGGTTAAGTACACTGTGACTAAACCCAAGTCTTTCAGGGTTCCTCCTCAGCTCTCTAAGCTTCTTTTATGCTCTATTGTGGTTGAGACCATCAGCTTCATTAGACATGCAGGCAATTTGTGGAATATTTTCAATTCTTCTTGTATTCTGTCTACACAGTTGTATCATGCCAAAATACTGTCATCTGTGCTTCTCCAATCCTCTGAAATGCTCTGCTGCTCAAAAGCTAAAACATATTAGGTCCCCTGACCCATTCTTTCAGCTTTATCATGCCATGAGACATGACAAACTCAAAGACTGCAGAAATATCCTCGCCCCCTCCTCCCCTTCTGTCTGATCACCCTTCCACCTTGGTACTGAAACTCCTTTACCTACTATGTATGGATCACATCCTCACATCCTCAATCTGCACTGCCTTCATTTCAACCTATGAGCAGGAAACTCACATTGGCATCATTTCCTCACCCACCCAGGGTACCTAGATGGATACTTTTTCAACACAATATATGCAAAAGAAACTGGAAAAAAGTAAATGGAAGAACTAATTACTGCACATGTTCTGATTTCATGCCACAGCCATACTTACCAGCTGGTCTCATCAATTCTCCACCTAAACCCCTGCAAAGCACAGAGAACCTTCAGAGAACAGCATACCACATGCAATATGAGAGCACTGCCTAGTGTGAAAAATAACCCACCTCAAAACCATTTCAGAATGAAAGTAGATGACAAAATACTTGCAGTTTTGTATGTCGCCAGCTCTAAAATACTTCTTTTTAAATAACCTGTTATCTTAAGTGTTCTACAAAACCTCCCTGAATATTTAGCCCAGTCTTTCTAATGTTTAATGTGTATAATAGACCACTGCCACACTCATTCTGCTTTTCTTTTTGCCTGCTCCAGAAGCATTCCAAACCTGTGGGACTCGCCCCAGGCCTCTGCTGTCATAGACCCTCTCTGAGTTTCTGCCTTTCCACAACTGAAAAGCAGTTGAATACAATTTTTAAACAAAATCTTCATCTCTGGAACAATACATAGAAACGTCCCTGAGCAGTTCCCATTTCACAAGTGTTAACTGTTTTACTTTCCTGGCATGTTTCTCACCTTCTCTCTTCACCCTCCCCTTCCCAGCTAAAGCCAGGTGACTTTGCATTCAGCACAAGTGAGGTAAAAACTGCCAACATATCAGAAAAGGGAGAGAAACAAATGGCTCAAGATGCTTGAAGACCCTCCTGAAGTAAGTGTGTGTTCCACAGGGAGGGTCTCAGGCTTATCCAGCCCAGTTATTCGGTCTGAACGTTAGCTGGACCACTGACTGTACTCAAGGAGAATGTCTGACCTGGGCAGAAAGGGGGGAGAGGGGAAAGCATCCTGGAAGTGGCAGGGCCTGTTTCTAGTTTTCAGCCTCCCATGTCTCTGGGCAGAGATGTCTCCTTAGCCTGCTGAGCAATGTCTGCTGGCTACATTGATGTCTCCAAGCTTCTGTGAGCACTGCCTGGGGTGTTCTGCTTAGTGTCACCTTCTGTAGCTTCATTTTTCCATTTTATGAACCTCTGACCCCTGCCCTTCCTTTGGATATTTCCTCCCTCAACTTCTTATTCTTGTCTCCCTTCACTTCTGCTGCAGTATTTCCTCCCTGAGGTGTGCCAAACCCTTAATCACCTGTTTGTATGGCCATGCTCTGGCAGAAACTCCCAGAAGGGGGAGGAACAACAAAGGCTTTTTTGTTTAGTTGCTTGGGTGTTGTTTTTTCTTTAAAACCTTTTCTTCCCTCCTCTCCTCCTCCCTCCCCACAATAAAATTAGTAGCTCTGCTCAGAAGGCAAACTTAGCAACCCTAACAACACTTAGAACTTTGTTCTCCAATTTACCCTTTTATATGAGCTTCAAAAGCCTAAACATTTTAAACAAGTTTTTCCATTCCATTCCATACAGGTAGGTGCCTCCTGTAACATGCACTGGGTTTGTGACTGCTCAACATTTTCATTGGTTTTTCAGGTAATGCAGTGACACTAACCCCACGATATTCCCATTTGCCATAGATGAGTGCTTCCTTTAATTGGGAAACTTGCTTTTGACGATACATTAAGCTCAATGCAATAATCTATGGCTCAGTTTATCGTTGTAGGAAACAAGCACAGACTCCATATCCCCATGCTGATAAGGTCTTTGTATTATCTACCCCACCTTCCTACCATGTTGTCTGCTCTCCAGCTTCTAAAAAATTTAAATTAGAAAACAAAGAAGCAAGGAGTTGAGACAGAGGCAAAAACAGAAGAATGGTGTGGCAAGTCTTGCTTTCTCTTCAATGTTTCCCTTCCCCTTCATTTTGTCCTTATCCATTCTTTGCCTTTTGTCTGTTGTCTTACTGCAAATGAGTATAAAATAATGATCTTGTAAATTTGTTAGGTGTGCAACAGAGTCTGCTGATGCAAGGATTCAGATACAGACTTCTGTTCAAACTACAAAGCCAGAACTGACTCATAAAGACTGCTCTTCTCCACTTCTTCACGCTGCCAATAAGGAAGTCAGGCTGCTTTAAGCTACTCTTATGTTAATAATTTGACAGCTATCCCTTCCTTTGGCATTACATCAGCTCAATTTAATTTCAGACTTTAGAGCTTCACTGGGGATTGTTGTCCCTATGCAAGAATGAAGAATGGTGACAGTGATTTGCATAATGAAGATTTCCACATAATGCAGGAACTATAATCAAGTCTATCTTTGAAGGCACTGCGATACCATGTGTTCTTTGCAAAACTTTTCAAGTTACTTCTTGCCTACACATCACAGTATGGCCCACAATAAATCTAAATTTTTTCCCCCTTTCCACAGCTCACACTGAAATATGTGTTTAGAACTGAGAATTCTATCATAATACTAGAACTTTCCTCAGTCAGAGTTTAGTTTGTCAAACATGATGCTCATCTTTCTATTAACTTTATCTTGCTCCACGGTATTTCACTAAATTAAAAAGATACGGATCTACCTAATTCAGAGATTCTGAATTTTGCTGTACAGTCAGTATTCTCTCTTTTTCCTTCCAAAGACACATCCACAAATTGCATCACACTATTAGATGTACCTGTTTCAAGGTTTAGTTATTAATTCAATTTGTAAATTGACTGATGCAGTGCCACCTGAGCTCCTAAGCATTCCTTCCTCTGTGCTGTTCCACAGCCATGCTTCTCTCCTAGAAACATCTTCTGATTAGTCATTATTTATTTGTGGAAAACATGATCAAAATGTACAATCCCCAGATTACTGACCTAAGAATGCTGTTATCTATTTTAAGATTACATGGGCCTAAA
This sequence comes from Zapornia atra, assembly GCA_013400835.1. Classification (NCBI taxonomy): domain Eukaryota; kingdom Metazoa; phylum Chordata; class Aves; order Gruiformes; family Rallidae; genus Zapornia; species Zapornia atra. The sequence goes on from VZTU01023082.1 coordinate 144,965, forward strand.
TCAGAACCCGTGGCAGTCCTGCTCTCAGTGCATACAGGAATTCAAGGTACCTCTGTGGATTGTTTATCTTTAATTATTAAAACCTGCTTTTTGTTAGAAGTTCAGAATTCTTTAGGATTATAAAAATAACCATTAGTGAAGCTGTTCAGAATTGCATCTGTATTTTCACAAACATCTGAATCTGAAGTTAAACCTACTAGAATAAGTGAAGAGATTCAGTTGCAAACCCTCAATTTCCAGGAGGAACCTGCCGAATATGCATTTTCTTCTCCATATGAATGGTAACCAGTTATTTTCCATGGGAACTCTTTGTCCCAAATAGAACTGAGGTATCTTAAAAGGGGCTTTGGAAGTAAAAAAATGGCTTCATCACAAGGTACACAGAGGAGGAAAGAGATCCCAGAGATACCACTGAGCAGAGATGAAAAAGCCTCTGCATTAAATAAAGCTGTCTGGTCACCCCTCGAAGACACAGAGAATAAACTATCCTAAGCTGACAAACACCTATTTTTAGATTCCCCTAAATTCACATGCTGGCCATCTGCGATTTGTAAGACTACAGGTGAAATCCTGCTCTGAGGAAGTATGAGTTTTCCCAGTGACTTCAGTTAGCAACAAAAGCACTTCACCTTGTAACTTGTACTACACACAATCTCCTGGTACCATCGTGCTACTAGATGCAAAAACTAATTGAAACTTGGAAGAATTCTTAAGATGAGCTTTGTTGCAGGGTTGGAATTATTTGCTGATTAAGTTAATAAGCCTAAAAAACCTCTTTTACATAGATGATGCCAGGAAACACATTTGCCCTGAAACCATCACGATTAGTCGCAACCTTAAAGGTCTTTGAAATGAGACAGGTTTCTCCTTTGTCTAACACCTGTCAACAGCTACGGGCTACCTTCCTCTCTTGGAAAAGCTGAAACTCGGAAGATGACAGTCTGACTTACACCAGCTACAACTCATAAAACCTACAACTGCTCATCTGTCCCAGCTGACTGTGGAACACAGGCAGTCAGGCTCTTTTGTATGTCACAAGAATGAGATCAGAGCAAAACCGGGCACGCAGCACACTGCACCCAGTGAATCACCCGGCGTGGGAGTCGCTCACAAGCCCTGCGCATCCTGTCATACCCAGAGCCGCGACAGGAACCCCGAAGGCCCAATAAACTGAGTGTTTGCTGAAATACACACGGGCACTGCAACAACCCTGGAAGAAGCCCAGCATATCTCTCTGCAGCACTTCCATATCCGTCCCTAAATTACCTTGTTACCCAACTCTGAGGATTCAGACCTACATTATCAGGGTCGCAACTGGCTGCAAGGAAGGAGGCAAAAAAAATTCTTGAGCATCAGCTGAATATTCAGTCAAGAACCTTGTATCAGATGATGCATTTTTACAGAATCTTAACAGAACTGCTACTGAAACCAATTTTTTCTTGAGGATTTTTCACATTAAGAACTAGTACAATGTCTAAGATCTACTACAGAAATGTATCTGCTACAAAAACCCATGCTGACTGCGCTGGTTTGGTGGAAGCACAACTTAGATCAGGCTGACCATTAACCATGTGTTCATACTGGACAACTGACTTCCCATCCCAGTAAGACAGCTTACGGCAATAGATGCCACGTGTTTTTTGTCTTAGGTTTTATATATAAAAATAATGTTTACAGCAAATAAAATACAGCTGAATTTTTATAAAACTATACCCTGTACAGCACAAAAACTACACAACAGACAAATACTGGGTTTCAGTGGTGTGATTTGCATATGACTTGCTATAACTAGTGCCCATTTAATACAGAGAATCAGGCTCGCTGCGCAATCCTCACCTGGAAGTGCACATGCAAATCCTCAACCCAACCAGCTCCTCAAGACAAACTAGTGCATCAAATGTGTCAGAATCAAGACTAATGGAAGGAAGTACGTACAGATGTGCCTGGACTTGCATTCTCCTTCTTCAGTGTACTATGGTAATCCCAGAAAAGGACTTAGACAGGAAAGACACTTGCATTTAAAAAATAAATGTTAATGCAACAGAGGACAGAATTTTCTATGATTAGCATAAACAAATTTGATTGCTTTCTACTACACTCAAAATTGAGAGACTGCAGTGTAACTCAAAATTTGGACTGCATCCTGTCGGAAGGATAATTCACGGCCGTAACGCAAAATCAGGTTAAAGAGAATACAAGAGCTGCTAGACAAAGTAAGACTGTTAATTAAATGAAAGTCTGCACTATGGCACTTCAGCTTTCTCTATTTTAACTCAAGGACTTATGGATTCAATGCAATCCTAGGCGTTAGACAATGATTCTATGATCCTACCATATGATTCTATGATCAGACAATCAAAAAACACAGGAGCCATTTTCCAGCTTATAATTTATAATTGTAACTTAAAAAAATAAATAAAATTTACTGCATTTTTACACTTTACTTCCATTTCCATTTCTCAAAGGCCAAGGCAATTTCTGACAACAGCTTGATCAAAGCATTAAAATCCATTCAGTCCACGAAAAGACAGCTGTTTTGTGGCCAGAAGTGAAAGCAAAGTATCTAATAAGCAGGTAGAACATGTGGGCTGATGCTTTTTGTTATTGCAGTTCAAAAACTAGAAACACAAATAAAACACACAGATTTTCAACATTCCTAAAAGATGTTGTTACACTGAAAATTCCCGGTAGCATTTTCTCAAATGGAAACCTTTGGAATATTATGTGCAATAATTACTCATCCCAGAACAAGTCTGGCTTGTTTCACTAAATGCTTGCCCAGCAATACTCAAATTGCTGGTTTGTTTTTATAACCTAGTTTATTTTTCTTGTCCTATTTGAAAATATTTTATGCATACCGATATTTTAAAATATGGATTACAGTTGACATCTCTGTCTCAGGTTAAGTATTAGAGTAAACAGCAGTGAATCAGTTCTGCTTGGAGATGAATTAGAAGTCTTATCTAGAACGAAAACATTTCTGTAGGCATCTTATAAATACCATTAAGTGCAAGAAGTGCACATTACGGCAAAAACAAATTACACCCAAGCTCCACCCTGACATTAAAGAATTTATGGGAGCCAAGACAGCCACCCACAAAGACACTAATATACAGTATCAGCATTAAAACCATCCGCCAGTACGAGCTAACTTTGGAGCAGCAGTTTCACATCAGTTTGTACGACCCTCAAGAAGTAAATTTCAACATTTTTTCAGAAAATTTCAGGAAACAAAAACTTCCATAAAAATTCTTCAAATTATTGTTTAGAATTACACAAAAAAATACTTAATATTTACTGGTTTCATCTATGTCATGTGCAAAGATGTGAACCACACTGCTCAAAAGCGCAAAGAATTTCTGTTAAAGCATAAAAAATACCCCTGATTTGCATATACGATTGTTAGGGAATACAAGTCGTCAATTATGTTTTGATTTCCTCAAATTTAGGAAGAAATTCTGAAGTCATATACCAGTTTTAATTCACATTTCCTTAACAGTTGCTTAGGCAAACTCCCTTTATTTCCTGGAAGCTTCAATAAATAAGAAATGAAAACTCAGTGAACGCTCGTTTGCATTTTTTTTGGCACCAGAGTTCAAAAATTTTACTGAACCTTTCGTAATACTCGCTGCATAGGATGAAGAAAGTGATTCTAGAACTCAGATAGAAGCTCCTCTTAAAAGCAAATTGGACTCATTAACTTATTAGTTACAGGGCATTTCTAGAGCTCGACTGGAACCATGAGTGCTACAGTACAGTCTATACTGGGAAAGAAACCCACTCTGTGAAGTCCTGGCTTAGGGAGCGTATTCTGTTTCAGATTCCTTCTTTCCTATGACTACCTCTATCTCTCTATCCAGAGCAGTACTCACCACTTTCCCATTAATCTAATCAGCCTGTGAGCTGCTCTCTAAATGCCACAACCACTATCCAGGGACATCACCCTCTGTAAGAGGGAGACAAAGCCAGGAGAACGCATGTGCTCTGCGACTGGCAGGCTGCGGTAGGTGTAACCAACTTGAACAAACCAAAACCCCCTGGGCTCCTCCTGGTTTTCAGTACTTCTGACTGATACTTCCCAATACAAAAAAAGTCTTTCTCTTGGGTTTGTTTTTTTTCATCCATTGTCTTACCTGTACAACTGACGACTGCAAAGCTGGGGGAGGGAAAGCAACAAACATTAGTATTACCAGAGTTCGTTTGATCTAGGTGTTTCACTTTTCCTCCTTGCATGCAATGGCTATATATTGTGAGCTACACAATGCTTTGGATTATTTTAAAAATAAAAATCAAAGGAAAAAGCTTTTTAAAAAAACCTTTTCTGTATCATCTGAATTTTACTTAAAAGAAAATCGATTAATAAAGCACTAAGTTTCTTAATTCCACATCCTAGTTCCTCCTTCTTAAAATACATTTGCTCTTCAAAGTTGGCCCTTTTAAAGTGATGAGGGACTGCATTTTCTGAAAACTTCAAATAATTTTGTTAGCTATAGATTAAACAGAGAAAAAAAACTTCAACCAAAGTTCAAATGTGACTAAAAATTATTCTCTCATTGTTAACACAACAGTAGCCCATCTTCAAAAATCAGAGATCAAATTTCTGTGCAGTGAACCCCCAAAAACAGATTTTGAAAAAGAAGTTTACACCAACACTGCAGATTAATTAGAAGAACAGATGAAAGCAGAAACTGGAAAGTATCGTAACAAATTAAGGCCACTGTAGAGATGTTGCTAATCAAGCTTTCAGGCATTTCGAAATGAGAAAGTTAAACAAGGACAATGCTTTTTCAACCTGTAGCAGCAGCTTTTTACCTGTGCACAGAATTAAGCAAGCACCTGTGTACTTCAAGGCAAATGGGGAGGCCTGACAGCTTGAGCACATCAGAACGGATACTGCCCAAAATAAGGAGGAGCCTGAATGCTGAAGTATTGTCTGTTCCAGAAGGTGAAGAAATAGGAGCCAAAGGAAAAGAACAACATGGGACTACTTAAAATTAAAGGGGCAAGTTAGGCAAAATTATCTCCATAAAAGCATTTTAAATTGCCATGACCAGAACAAGACTTCATCTGTCATAAGCAGAGATAAAGACAATGCATCTGTTAAAAAACAGAGTATGATTCTTAAGGTCTATAAACAGGTAAATTATGGACACAAGAATTTAGCAATGAAATCCAATAAAGTAAAAAAAAAAAAAGAAAGGACAGAGGATGTGGACTTGGTGGACTCACTAGGAGAACTCTGGATCTCCCTTGAGCATGGTCACATTAAGGCCTGCCGGCATGTACACAAAGGCATAAGACACAAAAGGGGACACAAAGCCAAAGGAAACCAAACCCCCATGGGGCAGTATTTCAGAGATGTAACTGCCAGCATCAGAGAAGGTCCTTAACCAAGAAGCTGGCAGAAGAGAAAGGGGCCAAATCCAAAACTGGACTGGAGCAAGACACAAGGCTGAGGACACCTTGCTATAAGTCTGGAGTCATGTCCAATTTCCTATTTGTGAGATTGTTTATTTTTGGCATGGGGAGGAGAAAGGTGAAGAGCACTGTAAATGTTTGTTCAATAATCATACAACATCCCAAGTTGAAAGATACATTTATACTTGCTACAAACCTCTTGATGGATTTGCTTAAGTCCCTCCAATGATTTTTCATTGAAATAATATGTTACAGATCTGTAAAGGTAATAGAACATTTTTAAGACTGGTATCCTAATCACACGATAAATAACTTTTCTTACATGACTTTTGTACTTTAAACCAGCAAAACAATCATCTGATTTCCAAATTACACTCAACTGAAACAGTGCAGCAGACATAATGACATAAGATCTTTCTTGACCATGTATCAAACTCATTCTTAAAGGACTATAAAAAAATTATTGTCACATATGAATAACATTAAAATCAGTAATACGTCTGAGCTGAGAAGGGTTATTGGTGTATTTTTGGACTCAAACTTTACTGTGATTTTTCCATCAATTTCAAGTATTTCCTACTCCTATAAATACTCTGCATCTTCTACTTTATCATTTCAACTTAAGTGAAAAGGAAACTATTAAGCTTAACACAAATTCTTTTGATTGACACTGCTGGCAAATACAACTCCTATTTGTCAATAATTAAAGCCGTAATGATCAGGGCAGACTGTACCTATTACTTGAATCCATCTCAGTACATTTAGCTTGTACAAACAATGACAACATTAAATTTGTTAGATGACACAACTTTATATATAATGTCTTCATACAAAGATAATAATGTTCTCAGAAGTAAAATAAAAAAGGTTAATCAGAGAGTAGCTATTCAATTTTCAGAACGAAATGACCCAGACCAGAAATTCTGCCTGGTTTTGTAAAATTTATTTCCTCAGTGTATATCTACCTATGACTCTTGCAGAACTGTATTTGGTTGTCAGTCAAGTTTGGACTCTGGGGTCTTATTTTCCACTACCTTGATCTTAAACAGCCACTCATTCCAATTTAAGTCATGCCAGTATAAAACTCTATTGTAGAAGCTAGAATTTGGAAGTTATACAGCAATAAAGATTTTGTACAGTATTTCACATGTGATTCTTGTGAAAGAAAGGTAAATGACTCATTTCTTTAACCACAACATTAAAGCAAAGACATGTCCAAATAATTTTGTCATTTATTGTGGCTACATCACCTACACAGAATGCATACACACATATATCTCTCTGTCTATATATCTATCTGGAGCAGCATTCAGCAGGGACAATTAAATCAGTCCAACTGTTTGAGGAGGTATTTCTCTAACACTGAAGACAAAAGACTGTCCCCTCACCAGGAAGATAGCATTCTTATGGGGAAAGGGGGTTTAATTTATATTAAAATAATAACTTTGAATGCTCCAAGTAAGACATCAAATGATCTGACTTCCCTGATGATGAATTTAGACTGAAGACATCATTGAATAAAATGTGAAGGCTTGGTATGACTGATCAAAACAAACAACTCAATGGAAAAAGACAGTAAGTAAGATGGAGATTTCGTAATTATACTCAGGAAGCTTTCAACAGGCCAGACATGAAAGGAAAACTTATAGTTGAGATAACCTCACATTTATACCTATTATTCTCCTCTGCTAGTTTACACAGCGCATGGGTGATCTCAGCACAAGCAAGAATTGCCCCATGGCGTGTGTGCAGATCCGTGCCCACTGATAAAGGCAGCAGTCTTGGCAAAACTGAAAGAGATTAAAGAATTTGGGTTTTTTAAACAAAACATAGTAACACACAAATCGCAGTTCTAAATGTAATGATGTCTGCCTAGAAATAACACGGGAAACCATTTCTGGGTATTCAGGCCTATATATTTCTATCCATTACATGGAAAGCAAGTTTTAAAATGTAAGTAAATTCTGACAAAGCATACTAAACCACACTGAGAAAATTTGTGCTCACAACTACCTCCCTGTTTGTAGTGAATGAAATAACATACTTCTTGTTAGGCAGCTGGCTGGGAGGGAAGGGAGGGGAAATGAGGCTTGTACTTCCATGGAATTTTATGTCCATGCAAACTGCCACCTCCCTTGACCCCTACAGGCAGCCCAGGTAAGATCCACAACTGCATATTCACCTGGGTGGCAGCTGCTGACTTTCAGCCATATTAAAAAGCAGTTAATACATCCTCAGAATCACGAGTGGGCCAAGCAAAGGATTCTGGATTCATGCTGAGAAGCATTTGATTACACAAACAACAATCAAAAAGGAATTCTTCTGAAGGTGTCAGACTGGACAAGACAAAACAGATCCCCCCCCAGCCTGTATGACATCAAAGCCGTATCAATTGCTGCAACAGAACTACACCCATGTATTCACCTTGGAACTGGTAGGGTCTGGTGTAGCCAAGTAAGTGAAGGCCAGGCCCCAGATAAAAAGAGATCTAGCAGTATTTTCTATTTTTCTGCATGAAACCTGAAAGCTGGTAAAGCTGTGAGTGTCACTATACAGTATGAAGCTGCAGGGGAAATCTTAATTTTTGTTGTCATGTGCACATTTATCTTCTTAATACATTTTGCTACATAAGCTAGAACACTCAGTACAGCATGCTACACACACCTTGGATTTGTTACCTACCCACATTTGCCATGTAATCAGGAGCCCGTGGAGTCAGGTTATGCAGAGCTTTGGTTGCAAGTTCTCGAATAACACTGAAGATGGGAAAAAGACATTTTGGATTTTTTTGGGTTAGCAGTTTAGTAAAGTATTAAAAAAAATGTTAGGAACAGACTCCTGCCCCCAACCAAAGTGAAAATTCCTGAAATATCAGAATTATGGTATTCTCTGTCCATCCTATGCTTCCTCCCCTCAAAGAAAGCCAGCAAACCAAAACAGTGGACCAAACAGACAGCCTACAGCTAGCTTTTAGCTATCTGAATAGAACTTATTGCTGAAAGAGACAAACAGAAGTGTGGCTGGTAGAACCTGAGGGCTCATTCTGTGCACTGGCAGGGACAAGGCAGTAAACTGTTATTATTTCTCATGATGCAAACTACTATCAGCACTGATATAATCTCATTTGTGTTATATGTACACATTTTAATCTTCATGAACACTGAATATGACTAAGCACCATCTCTATGTATGAAATTTACTTTAATTATGATAATTGTATGGTGATAGTGTTTACCCCTCACATACACTATATACCATATAAATGTGTTTTATTAATCTATTAACAGATTGAGGTCATGGCAAAAAGACAAAATTCATAAACATGTTTTAAGTGATGATACACTAGGGGAGGTGTAGAGGACATCAGCTACTATTTGTCCAGTTTCTTTCAGCCAAATGCTATTGCAAATTTTAGTATATACTGAAGTAGTATTCACAAGAATAATCTAGGAAAGTATGACATGCAGAATAGTAAATTCCTTGATATTAATAATGAAACTTGATTAACTTACCCATCCCAGTGATTGATCTTCATGTTAACTAAATGATCAATCATTGGCTGTGTATACTCAGGAAAGCCAGCAATATACACACTGAAAAAGAGAGTACAGAATCAATATCTGTGTGCATTTTAACACAGGCTATTCCAAGGACTTAAATCCTCTGGTTTTAATGCAGCCAAAAAAATTACTCGAACGTGACTTCTCCTAAATGGGATGCACCTGGGTGAGATAATACAACAGGAAATACTTTATAATTATTGGGAAAAAACAATTAAATCCCTTTTGTAAAACTTTCAGATTCTTTATAAAAGCTATTAGACATACAAAAAGCTTAACAGCAACAAAGAGCAAAATTAAATTCCCATTGTTATATTCTAGAAAATCTAGATGTGTGGATTACTTTACACAATTATTTCAGATTGGAGAAATATATAAATTATAGAATCTGCAGTACACAGTAAAATTAAGGTATAGAAATGTGCTACATCTTCATAAATCAATTCTGACTGCAAAAACCAGGACCTAGGATGTAAGGGAATCCATGACTTAGGCAGCCTGCACAATTACCTAACTTTCTAGCCACACTTGCTTTCCAATCTTCAGAAGCATCAGCTATTGAAAGCTAAGGTCAGCAGAAGTTTAGTGGAAATGCTTTTTCAGTACATCTGATGTATGTTAAATAATCTTGGAAATCTTACAAAGCTGATCAATCAGAAGAATGTATCTGGGTCAAAACGGCATGCACAAAGGGACAGAATTAAGGACACAGGGATTACCTTAATTTCACCTTTTCCTATCTTTCAAGTGATTAACTTTGCAACCATAATAGTGTTCCATTCATAGATGTGCGTATAATTGGAAGCAAAACAAAGACAAAACCCAAATACTGATGCACGTTACCAGACTGATATCTATGTGATTCATCAGAAGAGTAGGAATCCTTAAATCCACAGCACAGACCTCAGTCACTTCAGCCGATACAGGATAAAGTACTATCTACTCCTGCTATAAACCCTAGAGGGGGATTAGACAGTTGGTTTAACTGGTTGTTGATGCCAGCAGAGAAATGATAAAATTCATTAATCTCTGGTTCCTTTGCTGTTCTGGAAGAACATCCAACAATAGACACACTTCCCCTGCCATATCTGAATTCTCCTCTCCTTTGTAATTGCTTTCTGGGTCCTAGTTTTAGCATTCACCATCCCTTCCAACCATTTTACACTGAACATCCTTGCCCAATCTCTTAGGCTGTGTCCATAGCCCAATCTCACTTCCAGTTTTACTTTATAACTATTGTTAACTGCAGTTCTCAGCTTTTCTACCCCACTGAGTATGTAACACAAGTAGCCTTGGATACAAATCTGGCTTTCCTGATAATGTTGGTATGATTTTTGAGTCCTACCCAGATTAGGAAACTTCTTCCTTCCTTACTAAGGCCAGAACTCCTGTAATCACATAAGCTCTTTACTCTCACTTCACACAAAATGGGTCTCCTCCACTTTCACATTCTTGGAAACATCTTACGATACTTGAGCTGAATCCTCCAAAGAACATCAGCAAAAAGTTTCAGAAGGGCACCCAGCATGAAAAACTTGCGTAACAATATTTAGATTTGAGAGGATATAAGCAATTATTTTTATATATATATAAAAAAAATCATACTGCCTCTCTGCAAGAATAATCATAATTTATTAATGAAACCCAAATTCAGCTGCAGTAACTGACACATCTCTTTTGAGTTTTTATTGCTCAAAGGAATCTAGTAGACCCAGCCTTCAGCTTCCTTCACACAGCAGCTCTATGCTGGCACACAGCATCCAGGATTCGTTTACTGCGTGGGGGGAAGGACAGCTGAAGTGTCTAGACCTGGAATATGAACCTCACGCAGCTTTTTCCAGCTACATAAACAATTACACCACCTTAAGGCATTCTGATCACAAAGTCCATCCTTCCTACCACATCATAATGATACATGTTTTCTGTGAAGCCAAATACATGCTAATGTACTTCTCCTTTGATGTCGCTCTGACAAAAATAAGGAAATAATTAAGTATTGATCCAAATAATTAATCCTTCTTGAACAGCAGAGTGGTGAAGACTTTTCAAAACAGTATCAGTAATGAGATGACAAATGCTTTACAAAGAAGTCTGATTAATAACATGGATTCAGGGAATCACACTACTAACTACATAAGATTATTTATAAAGAATTAACAAATTTAAAGAAAGGCAAAAGACTGGAAGAAAGAAATCCCCAGCAAAAATATTTTCATTGAGATCCAAAATGCTCCTAACAAAAACTCCCTGGAAATCACAATGGAAGGAATAATAGGTGACCATTTGAAAAAAAAATAAATTAACAATTCAGCTCTCAGAAAGCAAGAACACAAGTAGTCTCCAAGCCAAAATTATAAAAGAAAATAAAAACTGCTTTGTCAATTTGGAATATTTTTATTTTTCTAATACTTCCAAGAGGCAGAGTTTCAAAAGTCCTCCTGACACTATGTGGATCCAGAGCAGCATCAATACCCAGCCACTGCATTTCCCCATCCCGGCACGGTAGGCGGGAGCTCTGGGGAAGAGAAGCTCTGGGGTGAGTGTAGGAGGAGGGTGTGGACCCCAGAAGGAACGACAGTGGGTAAAAGGTGAAGAGATGTACAGACTGAAATGATTATGCACAAAAGGGACATTATGGAGGTGGACAGGTTAATAAAAATAAATAGTTGAGGAGAAGGTTCCAGTGCAACTTAACAAAACTGCTCACTGAAAGTCACAAAGGTGGCAACAGAGCATAAACCATCACATACCTGATTGCTATTTCTGTTCCCCAAGAACATAATCTCTTCAAGCCTTTTTAACCTGCTGGCTACTGAGCAACATGCAACTCCATAGGGCAATCTATCTGACCTATCTTAAAACGGTCTGAATCACCTGTGGGTGCCTGTCTCTCTGCATTGACTATGGAGAGAGGCTAGACACCTAGGCTAGACTGCCTGTCTCAGACAACTAAAGCTAGAACCCAGCTCTCCATCTTTTTCATCTTCTCCTGAGGAAGTGCAACCCTGTGTTCATTTCAGTCATCCTGTGTACCCAGCTCACCTCTCAATTCCCCCAGCTTCAGCTTTGTTGTATTTTCAGAGAGCTGACCCCACCAGAGCGCTTTACTCCAAGACAAGGCAGTGATTTATAACTGCACCACACCAGTTTCTGTATTTCCCCTTACATTGTCTGCAGAGCCCATACTGCAGCCATCAGTTTGTTTTTTGAACCGCTGCATACCGTGGGTAGATTTTCACTGTGCTACCTTAGAAAAACATAAGCACTCAAGTTAAACATCTATGCACAGACCACAAATTCAAAAACTTGTGCGAAGGATTTATTAAAATGTGTATTTGTTATTTTTTTCACCCACATCAGAGTCCATCCACCTCTCCTTTTATCACAGCTCTTCAAAATCCCCTGGCTTTCCCTAATCTCAACCAGTTTAGACAGTTTTGTGGCACCTGCAAACATTACCTCCTGGCTGCTTCCCCCACGTAGCCAGGGAAATCACGGTCACATTTGCACCCTGTCTTATGCATAGTAAGAAGTTTGATGCAGTAATAAGAAAAATAAAATTTTAATGTATTAAAAAACAACAGTAATAAACATAATGTTTAGCAAGGTGAAACAATCAGACAAATATTTAATTATGTAAAAGAGATCCCTAATGTTTAGGAAAACTAATGCTTGGAAACTTACCTTATAGTCAAGTAACAGTTAACTCTGTTACCAACAGCAAAATAATCAGCTGCAGTTAGAATGTCTATGCCATGTGGAAAAGTGCCCTACAAACATCACAGAGAAGAGGGAAAAAAAATATTTAAACATGTAAAATACTTTCTAAATAGGCAACATTACTGACAACAGATCTCCTACTGCTGTCCAAGCACTGAAAAAGTACCATTTAATTTCTAATTTATAGTAAAATCACTTGTACTAGAGATATAAAGGATACTGGAAATATAAACAGCCAAATATCTACCTGCACTTGTGAGTCAATAATAAACACCGTAAATACCATCAGGTAATAAACTATGCACTAGCCATCCTAACACCTTTAAGTAATATCCAAATATGCATATGATGAACACATGACTACGTATGTACACAAAAAAAGGTTTCTCTAAAAGAAGGTTTAGATAAAAGTAAACACATTTTCAGGCCATGTGAAGGAACAAGTACCTGCTGCAAGTTTTATGAAGTATAAAATTAGAGATTTTGGCACGAAGAAACACATCTCATGCAGAATACACAAGAGTTCAATTACTTCTATTTGTTTCTACTTACATGTGTTTTAATGACTTATTTATTAATGAACTGAAATACTGGGTTGGTTGGTTTGTTTTAAAAAGCACACTGGTTCCCAGGAAAGCCTGAAACATTGAATCCCACAGAAGTATCAAGCTTCCGATATCCCTGCTCAAAATATTCTGGTTTTGGAAGACCCATTATCTTTCTAAATAGGCAATTGCCACCTAAAAATTTGCCTTTTTGTATAAGCCATACAATTCAGATCTTCAAAGTCTTGATTGGCTGTGGCTGATTTAATACAGCATTACACAGCAAGGCTGTGTTTTGGAATGGAGGAGCCAGCATAGCCTCCATAAGCCATAATTAAGCACAAATGGAAACCAGCCAACTGAAAGACTGGCTTACAAAAGGGACAATCATATGATATTTAAGCAATACGGCTATGTGGAAGTACAGGTTCTGGATATATACAGTTTTGTTTGTTTACAGCTCACTCATCCCTTCCACATTAGAATACAGCCATGCAAAACCAGTAGAAAATATCTCTAGATCTAAGCCTGAATAATTAAAGAAGTATATACTGCAAGCAGTGGGAAGCTGTCAGCTACTGCAGAGGTCTTACTCTGGGAAACATCATGCCAACAGTCCAAATATCCAAGGCCTGGAACCTGACTGAATCAAGAAGGATAGCCAGAATACTTATGGCTTATCCAAGACATTAACTGCAAGTGCTAATAACTCTAAGGTGAAATGAATGCACTATCCAAAAGCTTAATGAAACACTGCTTAGGGAGAAGAACACACACCTGGTAAATGTCTCACTATGCTTTATAGCCCAGTAAGATGTCCAGTGAAATGTGTAGGAATGTATACTGTAGCTAAGGAAAATCACAGCTGAGCAACTTCAATTCCAGCTGCTAGTTGGACCTTGCTATGTATTACTTGTCTATAGTGTGCCAATTTGATGCCATCTCATGGAAGGTCATGGTGCCACAGTGCATGTCAGTGAGATGGCAAAATTCCTGACAGCAAGTTCATGAGTACAGAGGTCATGGCTGACAGGAGAGACAGACTTCAGCGGAAAAGCTAACAACTTCTACGCTGTTAGAACACTTAAAACCTATTTCTGCAATATAAATGTTCGTTTTACTAGATGTATGTGCATTTTACATGATTTATGCTTAAAAAAAAATAAATCTTCGTATCTGTCAAAGTTTTCATTTACATGAAGTGTAAGTGACAATGGCTGCTTTTTCTGAGGCCATAAAAGCAAGCTCTCAGATTCAGGACATGTTGAATTCCAAAGATGAAACAGGCAGGAATGAGGAAGCAAGGGCAACTTTTTCCTCCCTCTTTTAATATCAGCCTTGCTACTTCAGACGGAGAGTAGGTTTTAGCTCCTTTCTATTCAGAGGAAGGGTGCCACTTCAACACATTGCGTCCAGGGGAAGAGCTACTGAGGGTGTAGCCACTGATTAGGTAACGTTTTCCTAGGCAGTAAGGAATGGTTCAGTATGTAAAACTTCTGAACTCCTACAGGAACCAGCTACAGACTGACAGCATTCTTCATGCCAGGAGAACTCAGTATTTGACTGCAAACTCCTCCTTAACATACCAGCATACAAGCTAAAATTGTGTGTTCTACCAACACTGACAAACTTGAACTGCGGGTCAAAGTATAGCCATGAAGAAAACATTCTGGTAGTAAACTAATGTAGATTGTATTCCTCTACTTAAGAAATAAAAAACTCCACAAAATTTTTGGTACGTGAAAGCATTTCTAAACCTATAGCACCAAGGAGCTCTATCTCACCTGGAAATGAAGTCACAGTAAGGTGTTTACTTCATTCAGCACCTCCTGAAGTGGAATCAGGCTGAGTTGCTGTGTGATGACTAACCTTTCCAGGGCAGTAACTACAGACCCAGAGAAGAATCACCCCGGCTTCTACTTATCACAGACGTAGTTGGGTCAGGTCACCAAAAATACCCACCCTCTTCCTCCTAGTCTTCTTGCGTTCTTTCTCTGCTCTTAACCTAATTCTATCTAGAAATACACACACTAGTTTCAGACACACTGCTTAATACCCATTGTTCTAAAGGAACAGGATCTCAAGTCACAACACAGGGATCTTCAGGCATGGGATCAGGGAAAGCTAGTCAGCATATTAACAGAGGTTCCTCATTTTAGCAAAGCTTCCCTAAGAGCAGCATACTCACTAAAGAAAGAACAAAATTTGCTTTCACTATGTTTACACACCCCACTCTGTGCCAAGAATTCACTAACTGAATCACTCTGCTCCCTTTTTTCTCCTCTAAGTTGTATATTCTCATATAAGATGAGAAACCAGGAAACTGAAATCCAAGGCCTTACCCTATTTGCTTCTCCTCCCAGGTTGCAAATCAAAGCTGTCTTAACCATTTTAGCTACTTAAATGTTGCTACATTACCTAGGAACCCATCACAATACTTTTTTTCATAATTCTTGAGTACCTCCAAAAGCAAGACTTCTCAAAATCTCTAGGCGGTAGTACTGTGGCACAGCAGGCAAACTGAGTTGAAGACTCTTAAGCTTCGTTCATTGTTGCATCATGAACCAGAGCAACGATTGTGCTGCACACTTCAGCTATTTACTTCTGTTAAAAACTAGAAAGTCAATGAAATAAAACAAATAACCCCCAACCCCTGTACTCTCCCTGCTGCAGAGCACTGCTGTTTGCAAGTTGTACAATGGCCACCATACATGTTAATTTTCCTTGTCAGTGTAACTGAAAATTACCAGAAAACTCATTTTCTTCCAAAACTAGAGTACAAAAGTAAAACTCGCATCTCAGAAAAATATTTCACAAGAGTTTGTTTGCTGATAACAAAAACTAATTATTTTGTGACATCCTTTTACTCAGTTTTTCCAAAGCCACAGTGTCTAATTTTCATCTTTGGTACTACACGTTCACAGTAACCTCCAAGGCACTAATGAATGAAGATTCAGGAAAGTCACCATACCTGTCTCCCAACATTCTCCTGGAAGGCAGCCTAAGGAACAGAGAACAAACATACCCAAACGAGTCAGGTTTGCTTTTTGATAAATACCAGATGATGAATTCAAAACACACAACAATATAAATGACCCATGGCTTTTCTTTTTTAAATAAAGTAAGCTTTGTCAGTAGAACAAGCCCACAGGGCTTTTTTGTTTCTGCGTCTCTATGTTCTGGTGTTCTTAAAGCTGTATGTTGCATGACAGCAGTTTAAGAATGCAAGTTTATTAAAGTAGTCATACCCACAACAGGGCTTTTTGAGTAGTGACACAAGGCTTCGCACTGGAATTGAAAGTCAATACCTGTAGACGACAGAAATTGAGCAGCTCACTTTTGCCTCACAACTTCGACATGATTTGCTAATAGTAGGGCAAGTTTGAGTCTTTTGTCAATGAAAACTTCAGACACAAATACTGAGAATTTGAAAGATACACATCTGAAAGTATGCTGAAACACTGAAATGATAAAACCTGAAGACAAAATCCATGTGTGTTTCTTGTGTTTTACACTAAAAAAACCTCAAAATCTTGCAAAATGCAAGTCGTATACAGAATGAAATCTACGTAACTCCCAGCTCCCTACTTGAATTTTTTCCCTCTCTTAACAAAGCCGATTTTTTTTTGTTGCTTAAATATACAATCATAACTACTAACAAAAACTTCTGGAAATTGTAACTGTTCAGAGGGGAGAGATTATCACTACCTGGCTGCTCTCAGGAAATGCCACTCCATCTACAAACTCAGGTCTCCAGGACTGGGCAGCACTCATCACCTCACAACTGATATTGAACATACAGAGGGGGATAAATCCTAATCTTTACTGAGAACTCCTCACAGATTTTGACAGACAGAGCTTCTGTATTTCCTACAGAAAAGCATGCATGCAATAATCCACCTGTAAAAACAAGAGGTTAGGTTAGCTTGCCAAGGTATCGGACTCTAGGTACAATGCAAGCTCTCACCCGCAGGTGAAGCAAGCCCTCATAAGTCTCTCAGTGTGCTGCTGAGGTTCTGTTTAGCAGAACGACTGCAGTTCCTGCAGACTTGCCCAGGCTAGTTCAGCTCCTGCCCGCAGTATATCCATTGCAGGACACGTAGCACATGCTCTCTCTAATCGCTTTCCCGCCGCCAGGGCGGGTTCTGGAGCCCACCATGGCGCTCTGGCAGTTGCAGCCGCGCTGCCAGCCGTGGCCCCGAGCTAACCAGTTCGGATTGCCTCAGGCAGAGAGAGCTGCATGGGCTCTCCTCCACAGTGGCGGCAGAGGAGATACACCCTTGGGCAACACATAAAGGCGCCTTCCAGAGCGGGAACAGGAGCTGTAGCATTGCCCTGCGCTTGTTCATTACTGTTTGCCGCAGCCCAGCTTCTGACACGGGGTTTTTTCATTCCTCACCTCTCTGTCAACACACACACCCCAGCCAGAATTTGCCAGGCAATCGTTTCATGTCATTTATTTCTTTTTACACGTTAGTGTTCAAACCGTTTTGATGTTACTGAGATCCTTTTACTCAGCATAGGGAGGTTTCAGCAAGGACGCTGCTCTCAAGTTTCACATCCAGTGGACTCACTAGTGTAATCAACACACTACGATTTCCTTTTAAAATGTACTGCTGCCTTACTGATACAATACTGTAAAGCTTTTTCTTTCTTTTTTTCCCCTCCCTTCTTTTCCCTTTTTAAAGCAGAAACTTTGATATCCAAATAATATGAACCAGTGGAAGTTTTCTTCTATTAGATCTGAGGGCCCAGGACTGACATGTACGTACCAGGGGCATATAGATGATGTCGCCATAAAGCAGCTATTGTATGTAACGATTTCATGTGGTTTGGTTACTTAACACAGGAATTTTAAAATGCCACCACTGTGGAAATTTCACTATTTTCTAACTTACTTATAAAAACAACCATGAAGATCGAAGAAATAGCCCTGCAGCATGTCAGAAATACTTTAACATTCACCTGGCGTACTTTAACATTCACCTGACGTACTTTAAGGTTCTAATTTGCATGTTAATTATGCCTAATTAATGAGTTTATAGATAAAAAAATCCATACAATTTTATCCACTGCTCACAAGGATGGAGATTGCCTTGCTACAAATTTCATTAATTACTTCAATTTAATAGCCTTGGAGGAAAAAAAAAAAAAGAAAAAATTTTGGTTCAGATTTTCAAGCTTCTGTAATGAATTCAGAATTCATGAAAATATGAAGAGAAATATGGTAACTAGGAAATTCCTGTACACATAGCTCAGTAGCTAGCAAATTTTCCACATGTAGACTAAATCTTTATAGTGACTTGTTTCACAGCTGGTTGTTTAGGTTGAGGGAGGTTCTTACATGTCACCATCAACCACTCTCAGCTTCAGCAGTCTTGTTAATTTAAGGAAAAGGTAAAAGATGCCTCTTGTGTGAATAAATTTTCAGCCAGTTAACAAGGAAAACCAAGGCAATTGAACAAAAGCAAAAAAGCCCTTGAAGGAATGTAAAAGCAGAAGGACAGATCGTTTAGAGTTTTTATTTGGAAAATTTCACCATTGATTGAGGAAGGCTTACTAGCCAACACACGTTCCAGTTCTAGAAGAATAGCATCTGATCCCAATTTTAGCAACAAAAAATGTGGTATGGTAAGTTATTCTTCCTGGGTGTAAGGGACTGCATTGTACAGAAAAAGTTACAAGGAAAACCATCCACAAAATACTCATTGAAAGTAAAACAGAAATACAAGAATAATGAAATAATGTTTATCCAAATGAAAAAGCAATTTTCTAGAGCTCATTTAATGTTGACAGAATTCCCTCCTTGTTCCTTTAGTAAGTTTTTATTGTTTCACAAAAAATTTTTCTTCATAGTACTCAGAGGAATTCCAGTAACTGAAAACATGACTTTTTCAATCATACTTTCAAACAACTGCAAATCCCTACAAGATGCTAAATATTTCAGTTGTTTTGTAACAATTTTCATTTTTCATACAATCCCCTTACGGAGATGGAAAAACTGGATGCAAAGACCTTAATTTAAAGATGCCATGATACCAGAATAGAGATGACTGACTGGCCTCATAACCTGAATGCTTTGCTGTTCCCACAGAAACAACAGTAAAACATTCTCTAAGTCATGATTTTAAAAACTATAAACCAAACAAAGGAGGAAATAAAACCACCTCTCTTGAACATGTCAGAGACGAATGGAGCCCAATCGGTGACTATTCCTTATGATGATTATTCATGGAAGAGTTGCACAAGTCAGCTCTGAACACTTTTGGAGCTTCAAAATAACAGTCCTGTTTTATTCTTTCTAACCTCAGGGTTCAAAATATCTCTACATGCTATTTTGTTTTATTGGTGCTCTACATCAGAATATATTGCATATTGTAATAGATGGAAAATCTAGTAAAACATGTTGTTTATTTAAATATATATTTAACTGTAGTAATGAGTGGAAATAACTAGGACCCCCAGGTACTTTTCTTCAAAATTGTAACAATGCCCAGTAAACAAAGATTTTTCTTTGCCTGCCTTTCTAAAACAAGAAAATAAAGTTTCTGTACTTTCATAAGCGTCCATCAAAACAGCAAATCCAAATTTTGACTGGCTCTACATTAGAAAGTTTTAATTAAAAAATTGATTTGACTGGAGATAACTGAATTGCTGAATGCTCCATAGCTTGGTTTAGAGTAGGGCAGTGAGTATTGTAGTTTGTATTCATTTGAAACATGGAAGAACCATCAGCATTAAGCTTGTACCATTAGCAAACGTATCTGGTTTAGCACCGTATTTCATGGTCAAACTAGAGGTTCATGTTTAAGCACAGAAACATTCTGAAGATTACTTAAACTGAAGGTAAGCAGTACAGTCATAGCAGCACTTGTGGTAAACAATTCTCTTTATATATATTGATATGGAGCAAGTAAATAAGTTACTTCTCACCATCTACACTCCTCAATGCTTTGTGCAGTTCTCAGGAAGCAAAGCTACCTCAGTTTCCCTCTAAGGACTTGGTTTTAATAAAGTCACTTAAATTACCAAGAACAGCAAATTCTACAGTTTCTAAAATTGAGGAGTTAAGTTTGGGGGAAGGCAGCATTGCTTATATAGTATGCAAAGAATACGTTATATTCTGCTGAGCGATCTACTGCATCTCAGCTTTCATGCTTTGGTTTTAACCTATTTAGACAAAGTGATCTGTGATATGATTACACAAGCAACTGACTCACTTCCCCAGCAATTATGCTGCAGCTTCATTCAGCAGCTTAAACTCTCAAGCGGAGGTGTGGCTAGAAAAAATAAGGATGCTATCCAGGTATCCCCAAGAAATCTTTCTTATGCTATAAATGCATTAGCTTTCAAAATATCAGAAAACAAGTAAGACAGGCATGTTAATGAATTTGCATGTTCCAAAGACTGACTTTTCTTTTTTCCTTTTTATCAAATGCATTCACAGTGAAGTTTATACTCAAGAGCAGAGGCACCTGGTTTTCTAACAGACTTTGCTTGGTCCTGTGTCTGAGTTAATACAGTTATAGGGTGTGGGGGGAATGGGGTATTACATTTACATAAGATAATTTGTTTTATCTGTTGAAAGAGACATCTTGTATTTATTTTTTTCTTTTTTTATATATGAAACTTGCTGCCTTAAAAAAAACCACATTGACCTAAGTTCTCAAAAATCAAGCACCCATTCCCTCCTCTATAAATTTCTGTGTCTTCAATCATGCACTCTCTTCAATTCTCAACAGCAGAAACATTTTCTACAGAAAGGTTCACAGAATATACTATATAACAGTATCAATTGTCACAGATTTATCAATTTATTTTAAAAAACCCTTGTCCTAGGGTAAGAATTTTGTACAATAACATGTAATAAAGTGCAATTTCACAAAACTTACCAGACTGGTGATCTGAAAAAGATACAGTGTTTGTATCTTACACATGACGCTTTTGTCTTTGATAATGTGACTAGAAAACCCTAAATAATTTTCTTAGATACTTTATCTTAACCATCATGACAACAATACAGCAGATTGTGAGCTGTGACCATAAATCAAGACGTGGATCTCTGGATTATATGATTTAAAATCTAAATTTACACCATACTTCTAAGGATTTTTAAAAAGCTCTTTTTTCCTCACAACAGAATATATTACTAGTGTGATGCAGTTCTACATAGTTAAGTCAAGTTCAATGAAAACAAAAAGTAACAGCAGCATTTAAGCCAGAATGTGATAACTTACAGAAGCAGCTCGTCTGCAATTAACATCACGATCAAATACTGCAGCAATAACCAATGCACTGAAGAAATAAAATACTGAGTATTAGTACCAAAAATATGAGAAGAAATGTGTAACACCATCTTTTCAACATTTAGACTTCTAAGCAGAACACGCAGCATTTCCTCTACATACCTTATTATTTATAAATAAATACAATTTGAGTTGATACAGCCACATACTTCAATTCAGCTAGACCTATGCAAATACATTAAGGTTTTATCTTTTAAATATAGCAGGAGCTTAAAAGTTAGCCATAACTATCATCTCTAATGTGAGACCCATACAGTGCAATTTTAAATTTAAACTTGGAAATACAGTTTCTCAATAGCCCTGTGCACAGCAAGTCTTATGTAAGGCTTAAGCAAAACTACAAGTTAAGCAATGGAAACTTGCAGCTATCTCTACAAGAACAATCACATCCTGTAAGTAACGAAAATCAGAAAACAATATGCAAACCCTGGTAAAAAGTGACCTGCAAGATAAATTGCAAAGCAGGTTTTTTTAAAAAGGTGTCCTGTAGATACAGAGGCATGATTATCCAAAGCTATTTCTTTGTGCGTGAAGTCTGGTAACCCTGCACAGCTTAATTCTTCTACCTCAAAAGAGCAGCATTTAAAAGACGTGCTACACAACAGAAGAGACAGAATATATCCCAGGACACAAAGTCTACAGCTTTAGAAATCCACCTCCAGCATTCAATTAACTTCAGTGACAAATAAACATCACTTCAGGAGAATCATTTAAGCAGAAAATTATTCCTTTCAAACTCTGAAACTCTTCATTACATTATTTATTGACTCCAGGCAAACCAGGAAATAAATACTGACTGAAAAGTAAAACCAAGATAGCTTTGCTTTAGCATAAAGATATTAATTACACTGATAATATCAAACTTCCCTGGGTAGTGGCTATCAGTTTCCTACAGTGAAGAATACTGTGTTGTTAAAATTCGCTGAAATGCACAATCAATGTTGCCTCTGTAATTTCAGTTTACCTCCATTAAGGAAAACAAGAGACAGAAAGCAAGAAGAAATGAAAATAAAACCCAATAAATTGTTCTAAAGACAGTTAATGCTTTCTTACTGCTTCTTGCATAAGCAACAACTCTCTCTGCCACAAAGCATGAGGTGACTGTAAGACAAAAGGAGGTCATCAGAACGACAGTGGTTGGGACAGCAAATGTTTAGGAAGCATACCACTGGGAAGTGGTACACATGGCTAACTGTTGAAAAAGTGCTGGGCCAAATACATCATCTTCATAGCATGTTTGCTTCCCCCCCACTCTGGCATACAGGGAAATGTAAAAATAATTTTAAAAGGCAATTTCAGAAGTGTAGAGTTTTAATGATATGAATAGCTCCCATAAATGTTTTAATTCTAGCAGACAATATTCAAATGTAAGGAATTGGTTGAAAATCATCCTAGAAAGCAAAAAGAAGAAATTTTCTGCCTGATATTTCCAATTACATAGACATTACTTGCCAGTTATGCAAGTTTCACCACTGTTCTCTCCTGAGAGAACAAAAAACCCAAACCCCTCACTGAGCCCTCACTGAGGAAGCTCAGAATCCAGTGGCTGTGCCAAAGGAACCCTGAAGTTAACTGTTAACAGAGAATTTCAGAAGAGCTGTTCTGGATCAGACCAAAATCCTTCCAAGTCAGTGTCTTGTCTCCAACAGTGGCCCAAAAGGGACACTTAGGAATGAGTGTGATATACACAGTAAATGTTACCATACTGATTGGAAAGATTATGCAGTCTTTTCAAACTGGAAATGTTAAAAGACCATCACAGGAGAACCAACACTGCTCTCTGAATTTCCTATTTAGTTCTAGAATGTGGCTTATGAAATACAATGAGAACAGTTCCAGGTTATTATATACAATGGGAGCTTCTGGCCAATATTTCAGCTTATAATCAAATTGTACTTTTCCTTTTTTTTTTCTTATTCTTCTGTTACTTTATGACAAACCTGTGTAAGCAAAACCAGCAAAATGACATACTGTCTGTGTCATGCCACCTGAGTTGTTCAGTGCTGCAACTGAATACCACATTTAAGAAAAACAAAACAAAACAAAACCCTGGAATTTTTTCATTGCCCTCGTAGCCCCATTATAGTCATAAATCATACTGTAGTCACTGTTTTATGTTAATCCTCTTAATAGAAGTATTTTAAATTTATCAACCCAGACCAATAATTTTTTCAAGTTAATTCCTATTTGAAAACGCAGGCAGAGTCTGCTGTAACACAGGGATTAGCAAGGAGAGCAATGTGCCTAAGATGAAACATGTCTAAGGTGTCTTCACCTGTCTGCTTTGTCGTGGGAGTTTATGTGATACTCCAGCAGGATTTCCTAACATAAAGAAACTGTTTATGTCAAACAAAGTGGGCTATTTTTTTAAGCTAGTTAAAGGATCATGTCTTGACTTGTCCGAAAGGTACCACACCTGACTACCAACAGGTAGAGCAAAGAATGGCTTTGCATCTCCCAGTCTCTATGAAACACCTTTTGTAATTCCTTGAGGTATATTTAACCAGTATGCATGACAAGCAGTTAAGTGTACAATAAATGCAAATGGGCTTTAAAAAGTGAGTTGCAGTTCTATCAGCCAACTAATAATTCTCCCTTTCTTCCCCATGCCTTCCCGTCTCCCCCAGGGACTCACTTAGCTGGCTTCAAGTAAAGTTTGGAGGACTCAAAACATGTTAGCAGCTCACTTCCTCAGCCCAACACCCATCTCATTTCTTTCCCCCAACAAGGCAGAAAGACTCAAGAGAGCAGAGGCCAGACAGGTGACAGATATCACAACACAAAATATCACAAATATCAGGTTACCTCTCCATATAAGCACCAGATGTACCAAACAAAAAATCTGAATTTCCTTTATCACCTGTACCAGGCACTTCTAGTCTATACTAGTCACAAGCAGCAAGAAGCTTATCCCATTGCTAACCTCTGAGAATCTGCTACCATTAATTCAAGCATACCACCCTGAAGCTGTGGGAAGAAAAGAATAACTTTAAAACTTCTTGCCAATTTGGCACAAACCCAAAATTTCCTTCCTGAGCCCAAAAAAGGGGTAAGTCTAACTTAGAGCAGGACAGAAACTCTCCTCCCTACTGTACATTAGGGAAGGGAGGGCACAATAATCATCACAAGCCAAACAGTTTTCAACAGTCCAAACAAGTTAAAAGACGGAGGCAAGCCCAGAGTCAGACCTGAGTCTGTTGAGAGCTGCTGCTGGAAACAGCCAGTACCCCAACTGGAATGGCTGCACAGTGAGCACGATGATGAACACAGATCTAAGCTCAATTGATTTTTCTTTTGTTAGGTTTTTGTGGCTTCTTTTTTAAACCAGAGAAGCTGCCCCGTTGACAGCCATGTTACACAACTGCAGGAGCAACGTGGGTGCAGGAGGTGAGCAAAGAGCCCATTTCAGCCAGCACTGCTAGGAGAAAAGCCCTTCACACTACAGCCTCAGATGTAATTCCTCCTGTTTAGCTAGGCAAGGAGAAGTGCAGTGACCATTCCCACGTCCACACTGCACACCTCGACAGTCCTCTACGGCAGCTCTCACTGCTGGGCACCCAAGGGCCCACGCTGCTCAGTGCGTTACTCCAGTCCCAAAGTTTTGGGGTAAAATTATGGAAATATAATAAATACATATGCAGAAAACAGCATAAGAAAAGTGCTTACAACAGGAGTTACTGTTCCTAGTAAAAAAACCAGAAGAAAACAAAACTACCCTAGGAAAAAAGGCAACGATGCCCCTGCAAGAAATGCCTACACAAGTGGAAAAGACACAGTAGGCAGACAACTCTCTTCTGAAGGCAACATTCAAATACAGAAAAGGAAGCAGCTATTCTCAGTATTTCATCATGGTACAAGATGTAGCTCAAAGCAATACTTCAGATTTCTCCAATTCTGCAGGACAATCTTGCCCTGGAGCCAGCTACATCATTCATCCATAGCCACACCTGCCCCCCTCCCCCCCTTGAAAAACAAGGCACCACCGCAGGGAAGACAAAGCTGCCTGTGCTCCTACACCAACCACACTCTGTGCTCCCTGCCCCAGCCACGCTCTGTGCCCAGGTTCTGCCAAATGGGAGACAGCAATTACACCTTTCAAACAGCGATTCGTTTATTGATTACCTACCCCATCGAATGACAGATAGATGAAACTACATTCCAGCTATGCAATAGTTCCAAATAATTAAGATAGCCAGCAACAATTTAATCAGTGTAATTGTGTAACAGAAGTATGCTTTCCTTTTTATTTTTTGTTTAGGCTTTAAACAAAACAGCTCAGCTTCTTACTGTGCACCTGCTGCTTTACAGGCAGGAACTTCCACACCTGAGGGGGCAGGAATCAAACTACATCTATTTCCAAGTTATTAAACTATATTTAACTTTCCTTATAGGTAACCTTAAAAAGAGTGAACATGCAGGGACTGGGAGAGGGTAAAAATAAAACTGGGTCAAGTGGTGCTTTTATCAGGGTATGATTCAATAGCAGCTTCAGTGCATGCAAGTATCCCGAAACATTACGCTGAGATAAAAGGCAAGTTTCAGCTATTTTGCCAAGAATTTTCTTTTTGTGGTCCTGTAGTTTGACTAGATCAGGAAAGGTTTTAGAAATTAGTTTAACTGGACTTAAAAAAAAAGTAAGCAAAGTATTTGTAAGTGTATCTGGTTGAATTATGGATGGGGGAAAAAAACCTAAGTCTAAAAATACGAGGAATTACTATTAGAAATACATGCAAGTACTTCCAGTAAGTGTTCTCTTTTTATTTTTTCTTTAAAGAAGAGGTCAGGCAGGAAAAAAGGTGATCTATCATCTACAGCAATCTAACTCTGTAACTTCAATGTTCCAACAATTTCATCACCTAATAACAGCATGTTCATAAGAAAGCAGAGGAGACCCAGCCACCACTGAATATGGAAACATGTTTCTTTTAGAACACTAGCACAAATTTTACTATTAAACATAGAGTTTAAAGTGATTTTTCACTAGTCAAAAGTGAAATATTTATGTTCCTCGACTACAGAAAACACGTCTTTCCATTACAGGCATGGAAAGGGAAAAAACCCAACTAACTACCCAGGACCAAATGACCACTCTGCTTTAATCTGTGACTCCTCTGCCACACTCTGAAGGGGCAGGACCCAGTTTAAGTAGCTTATTTCTTCTGTATTTTGGTACTCAAGTGAGTTTCCTGACAAGAGACACCAACATGTGCCAAGGGCCATGCTGTGAAGTAGGAAGACATGAAGCAGCCCACTGTATAACAACTTTCAGTTACCATCTGTGTGCTTACTCTACCCTGACCAACATCTTGCCCTTCCCGTCTGCGTGTAGCAACCAGCTACTTAATGCTCCAAGGTCAGCATTACCTGTCTTCCTCCAGCTGGTTCAACAGCAGTTAGAGGCTGTGAAGGGAGGATAAGCCATTTGCAATTTCTAGCACCAGTTCAGGATCACAATCACTCATTACATTCTTTTCAGGAGGTAGTATTTTCTTTTCAGGTAATCGATTTACTATTTTTCTGTAAGAATTTAATAGTTTGTGTTTTTATATAGGCAGATGCTTTTGCTGTGTAATTCAGCTCACAATGGATATTATGTACTTTGCTTGAAGATGCTGAGTTCTGCATTTTTGAAGGGTAGGAATAATTTGCTTGCGGCTAGAAGTATGACTCTTCTTTAAGTAAAACAGTGACACACCTAAGGCTAGATTTAAAAAAAAAAAAGCTGTATGTAATTATTGGCTTGCTGACACAATAGGTGAAACTCTGTGTCATACTGTATTTGAGTATTTTTTTTCACCATTTCTCTTTGCAGTGGCAATTCTACCTTCAAGAGTTGATTATATTTAGGAAAGGTAAGGCCAACAGAGCTACAAGGATTTTTAAGTAAAGCCTTAGTACTGTGCAGCATTGCTAAAAGCCTAAATATATACAAACCACAACACCTTACAACTGATCATAAGCAATTTTCAGCTTCCTCCCTGGCGTCCACCCTGTCTCTCTCCGCTGCACCAACTTATTCCAAGCAGTTGAAGTTGCCATAGCTGTCACAACCACAGTGTTAACTGGTAATTACTACCACAGGTAGAAGCTATCATTTATTTTCACTTGACATTTTCCTAAAACGAAAAGAGTTTGTTTCCACAACAGCCTGAAAGCTAAGACAAGAGCTTCATCAGAGAAGTAGCTTCCTTCATACCTGTCCAAAGGTTTCCACCAAGAGCTTTGTGACAGTAAACCAAAATATCACAAATCATATAACATTAAAATTATGCACTTGCATCTAACATAGGGAGCACATTATTTTGCACCATGGTGGGATGAAGGGTACAAGAAACCTACTGCTCAGAGCATTGTGGAACTGCAGAGAACTCAAACAGCTCCAAGTTCTGTTAAATCGAAGGCTTGCACACTCACACGTAAGCTTTAAGAAGTTTCACAGGGAACACATTTGCAAGGCCTTAAAAGAAGCCTTAAAGTTGCTCAATGTTAGGAGGATGGAAGCAGAGGATTTATTTTCATAAGGCTGCTGACCAAATCTACAAAAAGCACCAATTCTGAACCAGACTTTAGGGTACGGTTCATCTCCTGAGCATCTCTTATGCTCAGGATGAGCATAACCATACTATGGTTATGCCCATCCTGAAGATACGCTTGCAGCTAGAACATAAATGTATTCCTGGAGTTTAGTGACAGCAGTGAATAATTCTGCACAGCTGATAACAGCCTGCTAGAAACATTTGTTAACATTCTGATCATGGGTGACACGGTGTCTGCATCACTACCACTACCTGTGCTGGTTAGACTGAAAATAAGATGCAATCACATCATTATTTCACTGTGCAAAACACGTCTTTAGGTATCTGCATGTTAAGAATTTCATGCTATATGTAATTTACTATGAACTCAGCTGGAAGAGTGATATGACCCTGCCAAGTAAAATATTTCTTTAATAACTTACAATGTCAAATATCACTGTTTCTATCGTGCTTAACTGAAGCAGGTCTTTTCCACAGCACCACATTATGTGAAAACCATCCAGAAGCAGTGGATGGTATCATGCTGTAGCACAGCTTGATGTTTTAAGATTCTCTTCCTTTAGTATCTACACTATTATAGATGAAACCTGATCAAAACAACATGAAACTGCTTTAAGACAGACATAAACAAAGATGTCTTAGAATTTTTTATCTTCTCACTTTGAAGAAAACACATGACAACTTAAGAAGAGGAAAGAAAGGGTTTGGCCTTAAGAAATATGACAGCACATTCTTAGACAAAAAGATTTTATCAAGGTCTCAAAAACCCCAGAAGCATGTACCACACAGATGAGAGACACAGTTATGTGACCCTGCATGAAAGGACCAGCACTGGAAAGTGAGGATTCAAGGATGAAGAACAGCAGAGACCAGCAAGGGCACAGTGTACTAGGCTGAAAGAATAAAAATGGGTATTGTGGGGCTTATGGGGTGTCCCAAAGAATTTTTAAAAACAGGTTTTAATGAAGAAAGAAAAAGTCATGTATTCTTTATGAACTCCCTCTTTCCAATCAAGGGATTTTGGATGAGATTGAAATAGTTCAATCAGCCATCTGGAAGCAAGGCAGGCCCAGAAATTAAACCAGATAGCCAGGACCACAAATCACTGTATAGTACAAAATTTTTTTTTCCCTATTTAAAAAGATAATACTAAATGACTACTGATCAAAACCCCTCTCATAGGCACAAGGACTCATGAGGTGCTGCTATCAATGGTTGTACTAAAAGTCTGCCAAGAAACTCTTTGAAGCTACCTCTGTGTTTGCAGTGCAAATCACCCATTAAAGATGAAATGTCAGCCAGTGTGCTGCCAACAAAAAGGCTAAGGAGAGAATCCCACAGGTAAATAAGAGGAGAAGCATGGGATGAAAGAAAAAAGAAAGTAAAGACAATTTGTACCTGCAAAAATATCATCATTAGTATGTGAAAAGCTCCATCACCAAGTGCTAGTCCACTGCTGCAGATTTTGATTTGGAAATATTTTGAAAATTTTGGTTTGAGTCTCTTGCAGAAGAAATGACAGACTGAAAAAGAAGAGCACGCATGTGTTTCTATTCTAGTATAACTAGTTCAGGACTATGGTCATTCTGGACTAGGGTACTCTATAAAAATAAAAGGTATCAGAAAAAAATTCTGTCATGTATTTGCTAACTTGAACTAAAATGTCTTATTAGTTACAAGAAAAACTCCATTATTCAACAGTGATATGATACTGAGTGATTCAGAATCACTGTGTAGAGCTCAACTTCCTACCACTTTCAGAAACAGAAAGTGATTTTATTATTTACTCAAAATAATCTTTGAATTGGAACACTTCAAAATGAAACAAGGAAGAACTAGGCTTAGAAATGGCTATATAGAGAAGAACTGAAGTGTAGTTTATTCTTTTAGATGGAACTTGCTTAACTTGTAAACTGATCAGTAAAGACATGCTATATTCTTTGCATAATACATCTGACCAAAACTCTTGGATCATTAAAAACAAGTGTTCACCTGAAAAGCTAAGTACTAACTTCTCTAAGTCCCCTCCTTCCACTATTTCCAGCTCTTCATGTCTCCATAAAGCAACGCCCCAATTTTAGAGTGGTTTGTTATTTCTGCCTTTACTGCCCTAATGTTCCAAATCTTCTTCCTGAATCTGTGTTGCTGAGCTACAACCAACAGACAACACCCCCCCAAAACCTCCACTGATTTCTCTGAATCTTCTTACAGGGAAGTTCTTTGGATTTTTGTTTGGTTTTCTTGACAGATAAACAGGAATGAAGTTCATCACACTTAAGGCAACATTCAGGTGCATGTCAATCCAAAAAGTTAAATGGCATCATTTCGCAACAGGAATAAATTTTACATTTCAACTTAGCAACAATACTGTTTATGTCAATGGCATCCCACCCATATTCAATTCTTTAAAATATTCAGTGTATCTGGTTGCATGAATCAATGAATATTATTAAAAAATATTGTAGAGAAACAAAAATATACATTCCTTTGCAAGCAATATCCGGAGATGAATGAATCCCATTCATGTTACATGGCACACACCAGCTACTTTTTAAGCCTGAAGGCATTTTCCCTAAATGGCTGTATCATTTTTGGTCAATATCTAATTTTATGTTTCTTAAAGACAGAGCATTAGGCTTTTAGATTATTAAATTTTAGAAGATACGGCTTTAGACTATTAGAAAAACTTTGAGCTACTTTCTAAGCTTGGATAATTTTTTAAAAATAACCTTAAAGAGCTCAGTTTCTTATTGTCTCAACTCACCTTGAAATCTGGTTAATAAATGGGATCAGTTCTGCAGGATCATAAGCACGAGCAAAGGCCCAGCACACGTAGCACGCTGCATCTCTCACGTTGGAGCCCACGCTGCAGGCCCCCCGCTTCTCGTCATACGTCAGCGCTCTCAAAATGACAGGGACAACTGTTCAATTGTTGAAAAATGCACAAAAGCAAGAATTAGGAGAGTCCAGTGGACAAAAAAATACACAAGCATTCAATGATCTTTAGAGAAAAGACACAGGGTGGAGTTGTATGTTTTGAAAGATCATAGAATCCCAGACTGGTCTGGGTTGGAAGGGACCCTGAAGATCACAGTTCCAACCCCCTGCCACAGGCAGGGCCACCAACCTCCAGGCCTGGAGCTACACAAGGTTGCCCAGGGCCCCATCCAACCTGGCCTTGAAAGAGCAGCCATCCAGGATTCTTAATACATGCTGATTTTGAAGTTGATTAGAAAGAAGAGTAGTGGGGTTTTTTAATACATTCTTGTTTCTTTGTCAGTAGCAGTTTATTTATTGTTTCCTTCACATATAATTCAATAAGGATTAAAGCAAGTGGGTTTTACAAGAAGTAACACTGGTATCATTTATTACTCGGTGACACATGTTCAGAAGTCAAAGTCATTTTAAAATGGAAAATTTTAAAGTGTCAACTTTTTAAAATGCTGGACTGCAAATATTACAGCAGCATCTACCACATGAAAATATGTATTTTAATGCAATATTGTAACTACCATAAAATTCAATCATCAGTATAATCTATTAGCAGTCAACTTTTATCACAGTGTAAGTCCTAATACAACAAATGTTTCTTTATCAACAATGCTTGAGAATCATCAATATACCAATCTTGAGGGAGACATCAGTACAGTTTTTACATAACCTTAAAGCAAAGAGACATGTTTGACATTATTCTTGAATTAACTAAGTAAGCTGCAGTGGTTTATTCCCTGCAGAGCCGTTATTTCACGTGACTTCAATGGGGTGTTTTAAGCTTCAAATTATCAGCTCTGCCAAACTGCACAAATCATTAAGACAGGGTATGTATAAAACTGCAGGGTAACCTAGGAAAGCAAACAGGTGGGCTTTACTCCCAGTTCTGCTTAGGCATCCAAAACAACAGTGATGACAACACATCTCTTCACCAGCACAGAATGATTTAATGCAAGACCAGAAACCTTTGATGAAACAGTATCCAAAAAAAGTCAACTTCTTTTTTAATTCTATCCATCACATTAATTATAGGCATTTCACCAGTATATCAGTTTTTGTTAAGACAGAGAAGAAATAAAGGGGAGATATTTGCATCCTGAACAGCAATATGGAATCAAGCACTGCACTTCAACGTACTCAAAATGCACTTAAATTGATTCTAACGCCCACAGTTGAAAACACTGCCTCATGGGGTCTGCAGAGAGACTCCAGACAAAAATCAGCTGACAGCCATCCTGGGAAGACACCCTTTATTTCTCAGTCACACTTGTTTGGGATGGTGATGGGAGGATACCACACTAAAACACAGGACAACATTTAACAGAAACTAAACTATACCCCAGACTAGAAATGTTGCAGTTGATCAATCCAACTAGTTACAGGACTTAGAAAAAACCAGCAGCAGGAATGAATCGTGTTGCTGAATGAAAACAACATGCTGTGTGTTCTTCAGGATATTGTTCTCCTTGCTGACCCAGAAAATCCTCCTCAACTGACAGAGGCAGGATCTCTTCAATGATGCATACTCCTGTGGTCATGAAACAAATCACCATCCAAAACTCAACTGATACAATAGCCATCTTATCCAAGGCAGCTCCCAGACATGCACTATCAAGTGCTGTTTAATGATTTAATGGACAACCTGAGAAACTCTGGTCTATGCTTTTAGCCTAAAAACCAGAGACCTCAATGTAACACGTGTCTCTGAGCACCGATACCACGATACCGTTGTGGTGGGACAGCAGTACAATACAGCTCTGCTGTTTGGTTGGGGTCTAAATCCTACTGGGGACAGCAGAGAAAGCAGAGCAGTAGAACAGAAGGCAAACGAACATCCCAGAATCTTATCACAAAGGCCTTGGAACACACATACTGTTGTTATAAGGAAGTGACAAAAATGAGTTTGGGAAAACAAGTAGATGAAGAATTCTACTTTCATGCTTCTATCCCTCATCGAAACTGCAGAAGTCAGTGACGTTATCCTAGAGGTAGGAGAGCTCCCACAAACTTAAAGATTCTCTTCCACAGTTCCAGTAATACACTGCCACGGTTTCAGAAATACTCTCTGTATGCAAGGCTCCCCAGAAGGCTCTTCTGGTATCTGCAAGTCCAGATACATCATTTGAATACATCCCTCTCTAGGTGGCATGTATCTAATAAATGAATAATGTCTGTAGGCACAACAGCCTCTAGAAAAAAAAAACAAAACAATTTCTCTCTCAATTTTCTTTCTTGTATCAAATTTATCAAATGCATCTTTTTTCCTTAGAAACTACTTGTCAAAAGGTGATGCTATTGAACAAGAAGTGGGATCACTGAACTGTATTTCATTAGCAAACTGTTCCTGGATATACTTGAGTGGATATAATCACAAAATAATTAAACTTCAATGTACAGTTCATCACTGTATGGCTGCTACTTTAAATAAAAAAATAAATATGCACAGCAGCTGGAGAAGGTAAGTGTTAAAAATACATTAAAATTCATTTTAACCCACTAAAGAAAATAAAGTAGTTACTAGAGGGGTACATAAGATTGACTATTAGGAGTACAAACACTTCATGGGGAAAAAAAACCCAATTCCTCTTCAGGAAAGATATAGCAAAGATGGATGGATTTTTGGGCAGTTCCCTGTTCCAAAAGAAACTGCAATAAAAAGCTTTAAAAATGTTGACTAGCTTGTTTTGAAAAATGCTGCATCAACTGATGAAAAAATGGAATTAGCTGGTTCTACAGGAACACAAAAAACAGATGCCAAAGGCAATTTCACAGAGCTGCTGCAAATTTCCTTCAGCACAGGGTGATTACTCCAGCTCCTTCAGCCCGCTGTGACTGAGCGCTCATCTCTGTGCACCAAAGGAAATGGAGCAGATAGACCCACAAGCAGCTCCTCACACTTGTACTGCCTGTGTGGAAGAAAAAAACACAAGGTTTTTCAAATCAGGGTGTTAGTTTCCCCAGTAGTAGGGACAGTACCAAATGGGACCTGGTGTATGAGGATCAAAGACAGAGGTGATGCTGCCAGGGGTCTTTAACAGCAGAACCCAAGGAAATTCCAGGAATAACTTCTGAGCAGTTCAGTGAAGCTTTCCTGTTAGCTCACAGTGGGCTTTTGGACTCCCACCTCTCTGATGTCCTGTGTGTGGGGCTCAAAGCGCTGCTACTGCAAGAGGAACAACAGGACTGCAGTGTGGAGAGCAGCAGGTGATAATGTAAAGGAAGGATATAAAAGTGGACATTTAGGAGGTGGGAGAAACAAGGTGAAGTATGCAAAGTAAGGGCTAAGCAAATACAAATACTACAACAAGCAAAATACTAACCTAGATGTCATCTGTTACAGCTTTCATGCTATCAATGGTACAGTATTTACCGGTGACATAAAAATTGCTCCTGACAAATTGTGTGTTTGAAAAAGGGAGCCCAGCATTACATTTCCTGTGGTATTTAAAACTCATAAAACCCCCCAAAGAAACACTTCCAAAAATTCCAGGGTTTACATCATTCTTTACCCCTGAGTCCTGCAGACATGATGCAGGTGGGTTTCTGCCATGGCTTCCTGCAGTGTCAGAGAAGCCTGGCTGAAGGAAAAACCATCTGTAGCATTTAGTCCACTGTGACTGAAGTATCTTTTAAAAGACCTTCCTAAGTTGGGCAGACTCAACTTTGACACAACTTTTCACCTTCAGTCTAAGCACAAAATACTAAGTTTAGTTTAAATTAGAGAAAGATGTGAATTAAAATTATTCACATTCACACTCTCTGTGTATCTTGCTTGATCCACAAAGCAGCAATGAAGTTCCAAGCTTTGAAGTCAGCTTCTGACTTTCTGTTACCCAACTGCATTCACCATTCTCACCACCTCTCAAATATTCCCCGTGGTCACAGTGCTGTACTGTTCTGCTCTGTATTTTTCCAATTTTTCACATTCATGTCGAATTCATATCTCAAATCAACTTCTCATAAAGACACAAATAAAAAAGCTTTAGGAGAAAAACTTCCAGAAGAAATTTCCTTTAGTTTGGAAGAGCAGATACAGATTTTTACTCCTGAAATTATGAACATGCCTTTTATTTAAAAAGTAGGGAGCTGGGAGATAAAACAAGAAGTTGCTTAACTTTAAAACTTACCATTCCATTCATTGATCTACTTTATAGTTTGCCAGTAAAAGCAGAGGATAAATAGTGTCCACTCTCAACCTCATCATTAAAACAATATCCACCTGCATAGGGCTGTGAAGGCTGGAGAAAATACAGTCACCTTTACCCGTAGCCTAGAGGTATTAATAAGCACCTGCTACGCTCCACCCTCACCTAACTTACCCAACTACCTAACTGCAGGTTGCAACACAGCTCTTTGCTCAAGCCTTGTGAAAATAAAGAAACAACTTCTGGCTTCAACACATGACAAGCAACAGATTCTATTTTTTTTTTTCTTCCCTTCTCCCACTGGAGACAGGTTGCACAGAGAGTTTGCTTTTTAAACACAGATTTTAAGCAATGAGATGCTTAGCACTGTTCGGGTGCAGGACAGAAACATTAAAGGACCAGGTAAAAAAACTTAGGGAAGTCATCAGATACTGAAAGGTCACACATAAAAAAGTGCTTTATACTATTTCTTTATAAAAATGTCTTTAAAAAACATACTTTACACAAACTATAACACATGCCATCACGAACCCTCTGTTACTTTCATTTTGGATTGCATTTTTATTTATTTATTGCAGTGTTTGGAATATAAAACATACAAATACAGCGAACAAACAAACAACAAAAACCTGTTCCTTAGCCTTAGGTCTTGTCTCCACAAGAAAACTGCAGAATTTCATGTCAACCCTATTTAATTTATAACAGATTTTCACTGGATCTCAAGTTAATTAAGAATTGTCTACGTTTAAACTAAAACATGTCACTCTTAAAATGACTGACCTGATGTTACTTGTTAGGTAAGTCTTACATTTTGATATGGATAGTTTGTGCACAGAAGCCCTGCCAAGTCATACAGAAAAGCCTTCCATGTTAGAATTATAAAACAGAAGAATAGTACAAAAATGGATGTCTGCTATTCCAGAAGGAAGCACTGCACACAATGTCACTGTAGGAGCAGCTAAGAACATTACAGTTAATGAATTATAAAGCTTAAATGCAATTGTAAGTATCAATACAAAGAACAGTAATCTTATTTATCATGTTTTTTCTTCAATGAAACTAACTCATTGAAGAAGTGCCCTTGGTAGGTTCATCCTCTTTGTGAGCTCCAGGTGTTAAAAAACAGTGTAAACTGCCATATCTGGGGTAGGTCAGCTTCCTGTGCTGCAAGTAGCATACTTACCGCTACCATTTATACGCTACATGCTGAAGTCTGGCTTTTCAGTGTGAAGAATGCCAGAGTTGAGACCACATGGCACCCTAAACTCTTTCAGAAAAAGGTGCAAGTCCTAGTCATGACTTCAGTAGGCTGTTATACAAGTATTTAATGTATCAACACAGATGCAAGCATAGATAATTCCACATTAGGTCCATTATCAGAACTAAGTGGTTTGTTTAAAGTTCTGCCAAACATTTATGCTCTGCTCTCATTTTGTATACAAGGTGTCTATTTCAGAATTTACTCTTTGAGTATTTCATCCAGAGGATAAATCCTCCAATGAAGACCAGAAAACACATCTGCTGTGTTGTCTGTTGAAGATGTCTCACTGTGCCTGTGAAATGCTCCAGCATTGCACCCCGTAGGGCAAGTGCCAAAACCCTGTCATCAGGTGGCCTCTCTTCTCTCCTTCCTGCACCAGGTTTGACCTAGTTAGGAGTTTGCTGGGGACAAAGGGATGAGTATGGCAATTGATGCACACTCAGAAGATATGTGGGAATTTAACAGCCAAGGTCTCAAACTGCCAGAACTTTCTCACCATTCTTAACACTGACCCACGTATATAAGGCTATATATATGCATATCCACAAACCAAATAAGCGTTTTCTAACCCGTGACTTTGAAGGGCTGTGTCTGTCTGGTTGCAATCTCAGTTCAGTCTCTCACTACGTAATGAATTAAGAGTCTTTAATTATATGATCACGTGATTATTTTTGTTCCATGGACCTATCTCAGTCAGCACACAGGAAAGACCTGCTCCAGCGATGAATCACAGCTGGGCAGCAAAGGAGATTATTGTCTGCCTTGCTGCTGAGGGAGGAAAATATGCAATGCAAAGCCTGGCTTTCAGGCAGAGACAAGGGACTGTTGGTTAAGGTGGATGTTGCCCTAAAGAACTACATTCTAACTACACCTCTGCCAGAGACTTACTGCTTGATACCACTCATGTTGTTTAAATACAGTATTTAAAAGCACTGGACACTGGCTCTCATTTCTCAGGTATCTGCTTTAATATGCTAATGGCAGGATTGTAGAAGTGCTCCAACACCGAAATTACTGTGAGCTTTTGAGTATGGCGAGGGGCCAAGGAGGAAGCAGACAGATCTGGATTTTGGCCAGTATATCTCAACATCATTATGTAATGCAGCCATAAAACCTCAAAATCTTTAAGCACCCCTACCTGGCTATGTTGAAAGGCCTGCAGCTGACCTAAGACAGTACTGATCTACCTTCTCCGAAACACTGAGTACTTTGAGAGGATTCATCTCCCTAGCCAAGCCCAAGGCCATACTAGAGACCCTCATACAGGTTTACACCTAACAGAACTCTTCCTTACCTTAACTGCTAGGAAAGTGCAGTTTAGGAACATGAAGAAAC
This sequence comes from Zapornia atra, assembly GCA_013400835.1. NCBI lineage: Eukaryota > Metazoa > Chordata > Aves > Gruiformes > Rallidae > Zapornia > Zapornia atra. The sequence continues at coordinate 182,782 of VZTU01023082.1, forward strand.
AGGCTTATGAAGGAATCCTACTAAGCAAACTAATTACTTACTCTGAAGGAGTATAAAAATTTTGTAAACTTCTAACACTGCATGTCAAAAAAGAAAAATCTCCAAAGAAACCCCAACCTTTAGGCTAAGGTTGTGCAATAGTGAGATAAAGCCTACAGTGGAAAAGCTAGAAGCAATTCATTGTCATTTATTCCCTGCTTAGTATTTATACCATTTCCTAGTTGTGCTGGGGGAGGGACCTTTCCTGCTGCAGCTTCAGCTATGGCATTTGTTCTTGCTCATACCTGCTGGCTAGTGAAAAAAAAAAAAAATCTGCACTATTTTTAATGCTCCTTGCTAATTTGAGAGTTATTATGATAACATACATGTTATAATTTTTAAAATACTATTTTCAAGACCACGCATCATTTTTAAAGTTCACCTGGGTGTTAGGGAAAAAATTCTTCTGTAACCAGCCTTTCAGGTTTGGGTGTTCTCTATTTTCTAAGAGTCCACCTAAGACAGGTAGATCTTTTTTCATTTCTTCCTGTATCTATGATGAAAAGTACCTGGTATCTTGCCAAAAGCCTCACAATTACCTACCACCACAGAACAGACCAACACAGTTCAGAAGCCTGAACTGATTTCCAGAATCAGTTCTCAAGCAACTAATTCTGGAATAAGAAAACACAGAAGGTAGCCCTTAAAAACTGAGTATGTAAACACCCTTAAGAAGTTACAGAACAGATTTCTAAAAGTCTATTTAAATCCAGTTTAAGTTAAAACACTTTCTAGAAGACAGTTGAAAGGAGTATTGTATTCCTTTTTTGTTAGGTGTTTTTTCCCTTTAAATAGCACAGTGAAACTGGACAAGTAAACATGCTCCTTTTTTTTTATCATGTTTAGAGTTTCACAGACTTTCCTTGGGTTAAGCCTATCAAGTTATATAAGTATCAGGGAGCACCATTCTCTCTACTCTCCAATAAAGTACACAGGAATCTGGTATCTTATCAATACTGGCAAATACGCCAGCATTCTCTGTACCAGGAACATAGATAATCTGGTAATACAACAGGGTACATATCCACTGCAACCAAATTAACAAGGTATTGCAACAGAAGCTGAGGGAATTATTTTAAAATTGCCAACACAGAAGTCATGCATACAGAGATATTCCTTCAAAGCCATAGCACCTGCTAGTGAAATTAGCTGCATCTCATCTGAAAGCTTCTGACAGCACAAGAGACTTCATTTCATACAGACTTTTCACCAAAAGTATACTTGAGAAAAAGATAATTTTCAAAACAGAGAAAAAATCCTAGCTGAAATAATCTGAGTTTCCTGGACAAGGTACATACTACTCAGCAGAAATAATTCACAAAATATTTCCCTAAACCAGGGTATTCTTGTATAGTGGTAGCATTGTGTCAAGACATCATATCCTGCCCAGTTCCCTCTCAAACCTCTCTCAGCCCCCTCACTAACAGTACTTAACTGCAGACTGCAATGCCCCCTACTTTCTGCTTATACTTTTTGTTTCTCCTTTTATTTTGAAGGTAATTTATAAACAGAAGAAATAAAGTCTGGTTCTTCATGAGTTGGTTTTTCCCACTCGTTCTATTTCTAGGCTTTCCCTTTATTCTGAGATTTGAAAGATAAAATTCGAGATGTGGTTCACTTGCTTTGACCCACCAGTATCAGAGTTCTGAATTAGCCATAATCTGTGTATCTCAGCAGCATCACTGCCTCTGTTTAAATGTTGCCTTCATTGTCACCACATGTGAAAAAAAAGGAGAGGGATTGTTGGATTGATTCTGTCTATTCCCTGTGAATGGGTAAGGGTTTATTAGAAGGGAGACAGACCAAAAATAACATCTTTCTGGCTGGAATCCTCCCAAAATAAGCATGAATTCATTGCGAGTGTAACCACACAGTTCTCCTAATCTTCTTCCCCTGGGTTCCTTTCCTCACTCGTTAGACCTGCAACTGTTTTCAACCTTACTGTGAACCATCCCTGGTTATATAGCAAAAATAGGATCACAGAATGCACAACAACCAAACAAAAAGAGCAAGTTATCTTTGTGAAACACTAAGAATTCTACCACTGATTTCATTCAGGAGACTTCCTCTGTCTTTAAGTAGGGAAAGTTTAGGCCCTCAGCCGTTCAGCAGATCCAGCTGTGACTATTCAGTGGTCAGCGAGCCTGTCAGAGACTTGAACACCACAACACTTTTAATCTCACCACTGACATATTAAGAACACCTAGGAAGTTTCATGTTCCTATATGACACACCTTATTAGCTAGAAAGTTTATACTATGCTGTCATCAAGAGAAATTTTAATAACGTCCTTTCACAAGCAAACCAGAAATTCAGGTAAACTAGGATTCTCTTGTTTGTTTAGTATTTATCCCCACCCAATTAAATAAAACCCCCTATAAATAATAGTCTGAAGCCTACAAAACCACAAATACAGCACAAAACAAAAGATGTGAAATCATACTGAAACCACACTGAAATACAAGTTTTTTGCCTTAACGTACACTGTACAGAAGAAATGTTTCACTTAGGAGTGCTGCAACTCCAAAGGTAGAGATGTGCACACATACATCACCAGATCACAGGATTTTAAATGATTGAGGAGAATTTTTGCTAAAAACATTTTTAAAATATTAAAATCCTGACATGCAAATTTAGCTGCATGATGCATTCTAAATACTTTTACAGCTAAGTGGCAACACATACCACTGAATTAAAAAACCTAACAGAAAAACTGCAGCTCAAGAAATGCAGCATTAGTATTTTTTAATGCATTAAAATGAAACATCAGATTTCACTTGTTGGTTTAGATTTCCCACTTTTAAAATTTAAATATTGGAAAACATACAGTAATGATATAAATCTTTAGGTAATTGTACATTTTTCAAAGAATAACTGACAGCTAGCAATATTTTGAGCCTAGGAGGATTCTTCGTTAAGAGTGGCATCACAGCAGCATAATGCCAATTATGCCTCAAAGAAAAATGTGCAGGACTGACTTCATGTACCTAAAACTGCACATGGCCCAACTTGGACCCTACTACTGGATTCTATGAGAANTACATTTTACATCTCTGGCAATGAAAATAATTATTATTTAAAAACTTTTCTTATAAACAGTTCCTAGTTTTGCCTACAGTCTCAATTTCTGATGTTACCTACTTCCCCCAAGATGTTTCACTGCCCAAGGGTGAGGATGGGAACCAGAAGGAAGATCATCCTAGTTCCAGGCCAAACACTAATAGTACAGGCCACAATAAATATCTAAAAATACAATCTGCAGTTGCTATTAACTGCTGAGCTTTTATTCTGTTCCCATACAAATAATTTGCTCTAGTAATCATGAACAAGTGGCTCACAAGCATCAGCAAGGTAATCTGCCCAGACATATCTCCAAAGTCAGGGACTGGAATCGTTAGGAGAAACAAAGGCAGGTTACAGAGGTGTTATTCGAAAAGCATTAAGACTAATAACTATTCATATGGGATAGAAGAAAATAATTATGAGAATATCGTACAAGCATCATGTAATGTTTTGGGGCACAGCATGAGTTACAGCAATTATATTCAAATACATTTGCCCCCTTCTGGGAACGTTCTGAAATAACCTAGTCCAAACATGCTAATACAGATAGCAAAATCTGTTGATAACTTCAGTTCAAGTGATCAAAGAAAGAAAAAAAAAGATTTTCTTGAACATTTAGCTCAAAGCCACACATCTAGATGCATAACTAAGATGACAAAGAAGTGAACATTACCAGCCACACAATGTTAAGTTTCCTTTACATGGCAAGCAAAGGTTCACTATCTCCATGCCTACCAGCCTTCAGCTACATGAGATTATTCACATTTACCTAGATCGTCCTTCTTTCTTGCAATAATTAATAAGTTCATGAATTTGCAAGGCATCTCTAGAAAAATATAGAAACACTGTTGATGACTGACAACCAGTGGACATCCTTTGAAAGCCAGTATCAAGAGATTTGACTGATACACCATCGAGTCAAACCAGCAGAACCCAGGCAGTAGGGCTGTTCCTTGTGTCATCTGAATTATCTTATCAACAGAGGGGGTGGTCACTGACCAGAGCAACACCTGGCAATCTTTCATACAGCCAGGGAATGGAATTTTGGAGCACAAGAGGAAAACAGAGATTAGGTAAGCAGCATATCAGGAATAAGTTAAGTTTATCCCATTTCCAAGTATGGTTTCTGATCGTGACATTAGCTAAAGCTGAGCTAAAAAAAAAAATCATATAAAAACATGAAGAAGGAAGCTTGTAACATTTATAGAGTGGCAGGTCTATGCTACAGCAATTAAACCTGTGAAATTCAACTACAGCTACACAACAGTGGTTTGATACTGAAATTTAAAGAGAACTTAGGACAAAGAAGCACGTTCTACACCAAAGAAGATAGGAAGCAAAACTTCCAGCCCTCCAGACATAAAAAAAAAATCAGGTTTCTAAAAAATCAACTTGGGAGGAAACTATCAATAGCAAATGGGTTAATCCTGGTGCTCCTTAACTACTCTCTCTTGCACTCAGGTAAACTAAAAAGGGTGCTACCAAGAGGTGACTGGGTTTGGTTTGTCTCAGGATGCGAGTATAACAAGTT